>JANHZU010001174.1:156708-170587 GCA_032468055.1 Acrochordus granulatus
AATCACCCAAATATTCTCAACATGTGTGAATAGTTTTCACATGAATTCATTGCATCACATTGTTTGGTCTGATCTATACCAGATATTTGGCTACTTGAGCAAAATGAGAATAGAGAAGTGAAGATGTGAAAAATCATGCATCCTGCCTACCCCCACAACAAAGTTGTGCAGATGATTTTAAAAATATGTGGGAACTGATCATGCCAATCATTGCTTCATTTTTACAAGCTGGTGGGGAAAAATCACTCCCAGGCTGGAAAAAGAACTTAAGAACTTGCTTTATGCCAGACCAAATGTGCTGTGCATGTGCAAATCCTTGAGGTCCTTCATACCCCTCCCATCCAATCCTATGGATAGAGATGGGAGATGCTATGATTCAGTCTTTCAACCTGGAAGGCGTGCACTGTGATCCTTCCTATGATGCATTTTTGAAAAAGATCCCCTTCTAGAGATTTCCCTAAGTGTTACAGTATCCCTAATAAATGGATTCAGAAAGGATATTGCTTCTGACACAGAAGGAAGATATGGTCATCATGACTGGCAGTCACTAACAACCTTATCTCAGAAAGAAATAATCAGCTATGCTGTAGTTTGTCTTTCCAGAAGTCCCCTTGCCTTGTTTTTAAATTTATCATAAAACCTACACTGGGGAAACTGTTCAATTCTTCAGAGTAACCCAAGATTCTTGGCAAAAAGCAGAAGGTGAATTCCTGCAATAGCCCTCCAGATAAAAACAGCCAGATACAAATGAATTGATATTAGTATGATCTCTGCAAAGATCCTTACAAGACTGCTTTACTGATTGTCCAGAGGAACCTTGTATTCTTTTGTGGGAATCTATAAAAATTAGAGGATAGAAAATGATAAAATAATAATATTCAAGCCTCAGCTACTTTTTGATTGCCATCCTGCAGATACTTACAGGATCATCCTTCTGTACCAGCAGTAGAATTTCTTGGACTATTTCCACAGCTTCTCCTTCCAGAACCTTTCATATGCAAACAAGTAAACACTCACTCTCACTTATACATATATTCCATGTGAGTGCATGCTAAGGAAATTTTAAAAATCCATTTCTCAAGCTCCAAATAATTCAGGGCAAAACAAATTATGGGATTTCTCTTCGCCTTCCAATTCTTTCTACTGTGGCTTTGCCTCTGTATTATCTTTATTCCTGTTAACTCATGTGCATAATGCTTTTCAGATGCCTCTAATATGCGTACAATTGCTTGACAGAGCATTTCCTACATAATTTAAGATATGGGGAAATAGAGAACAACAATGGAGACAGAGGTAAGTGTGAACACTACATCTGCCTGTGCACAACATATTCACTCTCCTGGGCAGGTTGGAACAGATTCAGATACTTTATTGGCCAAGCATGGTTAGACATGTAAGCAATTTGACTCTGGTACAGCAGCTTTCAGTGTACTTACAAAACAACAGTAAATAAAATAACATAAATAAAAGAGTATATATTCAACAGTAAATTTGCATCCAAAATGTACAGCCAATAGAAAATGGAAATATAGGAAAGAATTAGAACTACAATCTATTGATAAATATGTATGCACATGAGACAGAACTTCTGGATTAATTTAGAATTCCTTGCACTATAGTCATCACTGTGTCATGTCATATAGCATGAGTTATATATTCAGCAGAATGATGGCACGGGGGAAATAACTGTTCCTGTGTTTGGTTGTTTTGGTGTGTATATATCCTATTGTGCTGTCCAGAGGGAAGTACAGTTGAACAATCTGGACATAATCTGTTCAAACAATTTATGTCCAGGGTATGAGGACAAGACATAAGATATCTTCTCTGCCCTTCTCTTGACCCTCTCAATATACAAGTTCTCCATGGAGGGCAGGCTAGCTACAATTATTCTTTCTGCAGTCCTGACTGTTTGTTAGAGTCTGTACTTGCCCTGCTTGGTTGCTGCACCAAACCAGACAGTTATAGAGGTACAAAGGCACATCCTGAAGTGCATACGGTATAGCTTTATCACCCTATCCCTTCACAAGCTTACAGTATGTGAAAGCTATTGGAGTTTTTCAATAAGTGATTTCAATGTTTTTATTAAGATCATATGGAAAGCATAACTTTTGCATTCCTGCATGTTTATTGTACTTTCCCTAACAGGCTGGCTGTCAGGGGAAGGAGGGGAGGGGGGAAATTGAGCAGATCCAGAGAAAAGAATTTAAGATAAAAGTGCAAACCTTCTGTGAATGTCACCAAAGCCATGCAATTTCTCAATAAATCCTGGGAATGGCAAAGAGTAGCCCGTCTGCTGAGAAGCCAAACCAAAAGAATGCTCAGTTTTCAATGCCTTCCATGCTGACACCGAAGGTTTTTTTGGAAAAAAGCAATTCTCAGCTCTTCATTTCTCATCTGCAAGAGAGGAATGACCATGACAAAGATAGGTATCTCGATGTCCTCCAACTTTTCCATTTACACTTCCCACATCCTTTGCACCTGGCTCTACTTAATAAAGTCAAACGCATCTTGAGTAGGAATCAGGTTGCTTTTTCCACTACAAAATATGGCTTTTGAAACATTCCATCTTGTTCACAAGAAGCAGAAAAAGGCAGTAGGACCAGTTCATCCACTTTTTCTAAACAGAGGAGAATTCTCAGATGTTTCTTTCATAAGGTTGAGCCCTTATCATTATCAATATTAACAGAGACATAACTTTTCTGTCATATCTGAAAGGTTTCTTTTTAATGCTGCTGCTAATTGCAACAACAGGTTGGCCATCCGCCTGCACCCTTATCAAAGCTCTGCACCTTATATTGTCATGTTGAGGGTAACATAGGGAGGGGAAGGAAATGGAAACCATCAAAGAAGATGAAAATGAGGAATATTCTGGCAAAATTCTACAAAGTGGCTTCTACCATCCTTCCCACCAGGAAATTAAAAAAATGAACCATTTCAGGGAATACCCCAGGGATTTCTGTTCATGTTTCTGACAAATGCTAAATATAATGAATTATTTCCCCTGTATAGAGCCATTGAATTTAGAAACTACCAAAATATACTTTATGCAAAATCTTGTATGGAAAAGACTCATTGGCTATCATCTTCCAGTTCATATTAGTAATCAGCCTGCTGTACCATCTGTAGATAACCCTATCTCTAGTTCTATCTCTATATCTTTAATGAATTCACATGATTAATATTCTTCCAGCAGTCAGGTAAAAGATAATTAAACAGCTAATGGCATTCTGGGATTCCCATAATAAAAGAGGATGTGGCAGTACCTAGAAACAGCAAAATAAAAGAGAAAGAACTTGAGAAAATCACAAAATGCAAAGACCTGCAAAAAGAAATAGAATGACTGTGGCAAAAGAAAACAAAGGTAGTACCAATAGTAATAGGAATCTCGGGTGCAATCCCAAAACAACTGAAGCACCACTCGAACACTATCAACATTGACAAATTCACCATTAGTCAATTGCAAAAGGCAGCATTATTTGGTCCAGCTTACATCTCACAACCATACATTTGACATCAAAGAACAGCATCTACTTATTTGAGGTCCTTGGGAAAGACTCAGCAGGTGGACAAAACTGCCAAATCCAGTCTAAACATATGGCTGATTGTATGACAAGCAATAATGTCAACTAAACAATACTGGGAACTATGCTGGTATGCAATTATTTTTAAAATGCTTCTTGGTTAGGATGAGATTGATGATGATAGTTTAATTTCCCAGAAAACCACTATATAATCACAGGACTAAATAAAGCCCCTTCCTGCCAATATTTCAACATGCTCACATGATGTAAAATACTGTCAGCTTTAAGAAATCTGCTCATCAAAATTGATATGACTCTTTAAGCAGCTGCAAATTATTTTTAGACTCATTGAAAGCCTGGAAAATCATGGGCATCTTTAATAAATGATGGGCTTGCTCAATGTCTGAAATGTTTCCAAATCTTTTTGAAGTGAACATTTTTGCCTACTCACACATAAAGAGTTATAAAAGGCTGCAAACATCAAAAGACAATCAAATAATTGATTAGAAATGGGGACTTTGTACTCCAGAGGTTGCTGCATTTCAAGTCTCAGAATCCCTCCCCAAAATTAGTTACTGGTTTAAAAAGATTTAAAACAACCCTAATACAATATTTTCCAAAAATACTTCAGTACTTAAGGACCAGATGGAAAGATTTAAGATTAAAGCAGTTGTGACCTGCAATTCTTTTTCACTAATTTTTTAGGGTGATATAGTTAAAAAATATTTTTGGAGAATCATGTATTGTTCATGAATTAAGGAATCCAATCAATTTTAATATTTAGAGGCAATGTATTATTTGCAGAATTAATAGCTTTGTATAAGATCAGATTCACTAGTGACACAAGCAGTGTGATATTCAAATTAATGTGTGTATCAACCAGGGTGTGAAAACTAATAAAGAATACAAGATTCACCTCTTTTTTAAAAAAGTTACATCTGTAAAATGAGCTTCACATTTTAGATATTGTCCTTTTCTTTATAATAATACTCTCTTCAATTTTACAAGCTCTGTATTATTTTTAAATTTTTAAAAAAACACTATAAAGTTCATGTTTTATTGTTCCTTACAGTTATATAAATTACATTTGGCCAACATAAATGTAATTCCTACTGTGTGAACTGGGAAGCCTGAATGTTGGTTTTCCTGAAGTTATAAACAATGTGAAGATATGTTATACTGGGTCACAATTTTCCACTGTACAGCAAAATATATAACTCACTTTTAATAACAAAACTGCATATATCATTAAAGTTTCCTGCTCACCAGAGCTCATATTATGTTACACTGCACAGCAAGGGATATCCTTTCTGAATACCACTGTTTCTACAGTATTGTTTAAGTGCATGAAAAAATATTTCGCTGTTCCATTAACAAAATAGTTGTCATTCTGATAAATTATTTAAATATGTTGGTATTTTTATGAGATGTATAATTAAGTATGGAGTTTTTCATAAGCAATTATTTTTGTAATTCCATTGGCATTCCAAATATTAAAAAAAATGAAATGTATTTTTATGCACCAAATACTTACACTTTTCAACTATAAGATATATTAATTTTTAGAAACTGGTGATCAGATCTGAATACACTGACTTTTCTCCACTGGTCATTCTGATTGGTTACCTTATTGCACTTACAGAAAGTTTACATATCTCTGCTTCTCGATCTGAGTTAGATTAGATATTTGCACTTATATTCTACCTCACAAGTTGGCAACCCATCCCATTTTCTTTCTGCAGATTTCACAGTGCAGGATTCTTATGGGAGAAGCAAGGACTGAACCATGTGTGAAGAGGGGGAGCAACCTGGAATAATTTGCATGATTAAGTTCAAGAGGGCCAACCCCTGTGAAGACTGTTAGATTATATGCCAAGGTCAGAAGTTTAGGAGGGCAGAAGGAGAAATTCTTATAACTTTGAAACACCTATTAAATCTGTTGAATACTTTCATCTGGGTCATTTCTTTCAAATCTAACATTTCTGTTGCTAAAATTGGATATAAATGCACCAGTTTTTAATCATGTTATTTTTTATAAAGTGTGAGAAGCAAGACATAGATGGTTTGGGCATATGTTGCAGAAAGATGAAGAGTATATTGGGAAGAGATTGTTGAGGATGGAGCTACTGGGCAGAAGGAGAAGAGGAAGGCCTAGGATGAAGTACATGGATGCTGTGAGAGAGGATATGAAGGAGATTGGTATGACTGAGGAAGATGCTGAAGACTGAGGAAAGTGGAAACAGAAGATCCCGACAGGAGCAGCCAAAAGAAGAGAAGAAGAAAAAGAACCACCACCAAACGTTGCCCACTTCTGTTGTACCTGATAAATCTAAACAAGAATGTCTGTGCATATACAGTATATTCTTTCAGAATAAATTGAAAAATACTGCATATGGCTCCTCGATTCTAGAAAAATAGGCCTTATGCTCTAGAGCTATGAGAAATATTTGTTTGGAATTAGAAGCACAGCACTCCATTGTTCGTTACTGAAAAATTAGCTTGATAAAGAGATGGATTTGTAAGCAAAAACATTTGTGAAGATAAAGGTCTGCTCTCCTGCATGGTTATGTCCAGGTTCAGTAGATGAGCTGGCACACTAGAAAGAATTAAATACTGCCCTGGTAGGTGCTTTCTTCTAACTATTTTAAACAAATGGACACTGAAAATTAAATCTAAAATGTTTTGAATTGATGAATAAGTCACTGCTAGCAGTGACTGAGAGGAAGAAACAGTACTATTTTCCAAATTGACAAGGAAAAGGAATAAAAGACCAGAGAGCTATAAGCTTAGTATTGCTAAAATCTCATCTTCTTGATGTGCTTCTTCCTGCAGTGCATGGATAAATTATAGAATTTGCTTCTGCAAGATAGAAAGAATAGTTTGAAAAGACAAATTAGACAGCAACTCCTAGCAAAGGCATCTGGCACTATTTCAGTTTGTTCTGTATACATCCTTCTGAACAGCTATATATTGTGCCTGTGCTATGCTGATCCTTGATTTCCACGTCTGTTACTCTATGGTTCCCAATATTACTTTGTTTCTTCTGGCTCTTTTCTTTGTGGTATCTTCTAGTCTCTCATTAAAAGAAGCTTCCTAGAAGGAATATTATTTTAGGAGAGAAATCTTTCTGCAAGAGAAAGATCATCCTTAATTTTTGGCTGCTTCATTGAAGAAATGCTCTGAGTTATTTGCAATGTTGTTATTGTGCACCTTTCATTACTTCCAACTCTTATTGTGCAACATGCAGCTGAATATTCATTGATTCGCTGGGGAAAGGTCAGCTAGTCCTATATTCAAAATCCACTTAGCCAGATGCCACAGCCTTGCAATCAGACTTAGCAAATGGACTCTCAACAGAAATTCCATCTCCACTAATCTACAGAAGCCTGGAATTATAATACAAAGTGAGGGCTTTTTAACAAGTCATACAGCTCCTCCAGAGAATATGGAGCTGATTGTTGTATAGAATCCAGCCACCTTCCGATGGCCTTCTGTGTATTATTCTGGAATTATTTTAGTAGGGGAGAAATTTAGCCATTTGGAGCTCTCCAAGGTCCTGTTTCTGGTGCTTTTTTGATGGAGAGCTTTGGGTTAGGGTTTGGCCTGCTGTTCTCTCTAAAGGAGGCCTTGCTTCCATCTTTCCATTCATTTCTGACTTTCCCTATTACACATAGCCAAAAACAAGGCAGTTATGCATGTCACATTATGTATCTGGATACCTAGCTGGAATCTGAACAAAAGATGCTTCAGTGACACAAAAGAAAGAGAAGGGATGCATCTTCTCCTATACTTAACATCATTGGAGTTTCATAAGACCTCTTTCCATTTCCTGAATGGGAAAAAAATGAAGAAAATGAATCTGTCTCTTCAAGTCCCTAAGGCTGCTGCTCTTTGAAACAAAAAGTATCAGAAACCAGGTGGTTTACTTCCCCCAATCATCATCATCACAACTAAATAGAAGAAGGAATGTTTCCTAGCGAATATATGGGAATGCTGGGAATAAAAGTCCAACCTATGTGGAGTGTGCCAAGATGGAGAAGGTTATTTTTAGGCTTTCAGAACTGCAATTATTTCAACAAAAACATTAAAAGAGTTACATAGTGCCATCATTGGACCTGCTTACAAGAAAATGACTCAGATAATTTTAAAACCAGAAATAATATCATGTCAAATCAGTACCTTACTGAAGATGAAGCTGTAGAATGACATATTTTAAAGTGAAATTCAATATTAAGCTAAAGGAGTACAGACTTATAGTTCAATAGTGGAATAACAAATTATTTTGACCAATAATAAACAGAAATGCTTATATACATTAACTGCAGTGCTTTGTTTAAAAAACAGTGTTATAAATATTTACAGAATATATATGTGTATGTTCATTTCTTAAGATATTATTGTAATTAGCAATGAACTAAACTGTGTTCCCAAGCTGTCCAATTTTATTTCTCTCCCCATTCATTTCTGAGGTTTCAAAATAATTGAAAGTATGCATTCCTTCTATAGCAAATCTTTCTTGTATGATTGATTAGCAAATATATTTCAAATGATCTAAAATTGGGCATAGACTTGCTCATGTGTGAACAATGAGTCTTGCAATTTCATTGTGATGGGATGTTGCTCTCACCATCTTCTCACAATAATGTCTTGCACATTTCTATCTCTTAAAGTTGCAATGTTTTTATTCCCTTTAGGATGATTGGGGGAAAGGCATTTATCTAAGCATTCAGTGGCTGCTAAGCTTATGTTCTTATCTCTTTCTTTGGAAGACGGTTGGTTCTGGAGAAGAAGCCCACATCTTTTCCCAAACAAACATTTTATGTTACATCTTGAGATATTCTAACACCCTTAAAAGTTCCCTTTAACTGGGGCTTTTGGAAGCTTTATAACTATCTATACATTTTTGGTAGATACCACACCCATTCTCCCTCTTATACACACACATAAAGACACAATGAGGATCTCAAGTTCCGTTATCCTGATTTTAATTCATAACAATATCATGAAGTTATTCATGGCATAAAACAAACGTAACCAACTGTAAAAAATTGACAAAAAAAGTTGATTGCGTATTTTTCCTAAACTTAATCAATTTTTTCAACTAAATTGGCAAAAGTACTGATCCAGTGTCCTGAAAAACTTGTGGAACTGAATGTCATGAAACATGCCAATTCATGTTTCTAATACAATATCTAATATTGTATAACAAATAATGCCTACCCTCAAATGTCAGTAAAGATTTGGATAATTGCTGGAAATGGTTTCTTGAAGTCAGTTGTTATACTGATGGTTGCTATCTGATTCCCAGTGGAGGTGTCCATTTGCGATAAGCCCCCACTTTGTTTACTAATCTTACTATGTCAGAACTTAAATAAAAAATATTTTTGCAGCTTAACCAGAGGTGCTAAGAATTTTTCGGGGAGGCAGGACTGTGTACATTTTAAAAGCAGTATATTTAAAGGGCAAAGGGTAGAATCCTACTTTGAAAATGTGCCAGTTGAAGGAGGCTAGGATAAGACCCAAGACACTTCTGCCAAAACAAACTATCTTCTGGTTGGCTCCAAGATCTGCGAGAGACCAGTGATTTATGTTGATGGAAGAGCCAAAAAGGAATGATGGTGATGGTTGGAAAAGAGACAGAGGAGAGGAGGAGTTGATTAAACACCATGTTCAGACTTTGGGAGATATCCACCATGCTGACACAAAATCAGGCCAAGTTAAACACAGTCTTAAGTAACTTACAACCCATCAAATTCAGAGGAACTTCCAATAGATCCATTCTGTGCCTCTAGACAGGATGGGTTTCAGTTGTGTTCCAGGGTGAAAAAAGAATTCTGCAAGGAATTTTGCTCCTACTGTATACTTCATAGGAGGTCAAATTTTGTCTTTCCTTGATAAAAAAAATTGTGAAACAAAAAGAGGTGGTTTTTAAAAAAGTTACTGAAAGATGCATGGAAACAGCTGCAAAACAGCTTACCTGGGCTTTGGCCATTTGTGGTCACTTACAATTTGAATATGAGCAAATGTTTGTCAAATGGTGTTTTCTTCTGTAGACATATATAGGGTCACGTCATGTTTAACTGGATTTCAATAGAATATACCCAGTGAAACATTTTCAAACATGTAATGAAGAAAAATAGTATTGGCATACCTGTTCTGTACAACTTGTTACAGGTGTGTTATGTGTGTATGGCTGTGCTAGGTTTCTTTCAATGATGCTAAGGAGAGCACTTAAAATCATCTATGCGCCAAGTATGTACTTAAATAGATAGCTCTATGGATAATTCTGTGCTCCTGTGACATAAACATCAATTTTGCATAAGTACCAGCATTTAGATATGTATACATCTTAACTAAAACAAATCCAAATGGATGTCCTCCACCACTGCTTGGATAATCTGCTGTTGTCCCATCACTGCAACTGTTTACAGAACTCAAAGGGATGATGGGAGAAAAGGTATTTTATTGGAGCTTAGTTATGAGCCTATGGGATGCTTATAAGTGAGGAGCAACCTGTGAGCTAGTGAAAATGACTCTTCTCTTGAATTCTCTGTAATTTTTGATCCCTAAAAGCATATGGGTGAAACTGATACTATTTGCTACGATATGATGGATCTAATCAGTTTTTAGAGGGCACTTTTGCTCTTAGTTATTATCCCTTCTTGTGGCAAGAAAAAGATGGAAGAGAGTGCTCCAGGAAAATGGGGAAGAATAGAGAGACGTTTCAGGAAGCCAAATGTCGAAGACATCATTTAACAGTATAAGCCATTTGTTGGCGGAGCAGATTGCTTTGGGCAATTGAGGATGCGTCTTCACTTGTGCTCCTTAGGCAAAGGTTGGGTGACATCCTGTCATGATACTATAAATGTATCCTACATTACAGATGGCTTGAAGGGAATGATTTTGTCAGTCCCTTCTTCTACATGCTGCTATTTCACTGAGATTTAACTGACCGACTGCCAATCAGTTCAGCTTACTGGAGGACCCCTAGGGCTAATGTTCTAAGAGACAAGGAACCTTCTCTTCTTCTTGCTTTCTTCTTTCACTCTAAACTTGATTCCAAAGTTTCTACCCTTCGAAACTGTGGAAGAATTCAACATTTTGAGAAACAGTCAACTCCTGTTTCAATTTGCCCAAAGATGTCAGAATACTTTGCAAGAAGGAAAAAGGAAAATAAATTGTCCACCAGGCTGTCATTTAAGTTTTGCAGTTGGAGCTTGGGCTCAGCTTCTCCGATGAAGAGGAACCAACTGTCACAGGCAGGAGGCATACAATGTGTAACAATAACCCTTAAGGCAACACAGCATAATTTGCCTTCTTCTGTTTAATGCCATGTCAAACAGAAGGATTGCTACACATTTCAGATGCTGAATGTGCTCCCTTTCCTTAACTTGAGTAAAATTTGATTTACTTCAGAGCTCCATGAGAGATGAAGGATATGACAGGTTCTGAGGATGCCTAGTTCTCTGTTCATGCCAAAAAATTCCCAGAAGGATAAATCTCGTTTCCTGTCTTACTTCACAGGCATTAATTTTTAAACAAGTCATGTTCTGTGGTTTGGATACTATGTTTATATCAGTGTTTTGTTTCCAGTCTCAGGAATGATAACGACATGCTGGCTTGTAATCCTCTATGTTTTCTTGAGGGAGAATTCACAGTGACTTAATCTCACTTTTACTTTTTTAAAAAATTATTTGCATGAATTTGCCTTTAAAGATAAGCGGCAGTGAGCTGCTGACATTTTCCAGGTATAACTAGAAAAATATGTGAACTTGAGCTTTACCTCAGTCTAAACTATATTTCCATGATTTTAGGTCACCCTTCAATATATTTATATTCAAAGACTTTATTTATTTTAGAAAATATGGAACTGGAAATCAAGGTTTAATTTTTAAAAGATGGTCTTCATTTAAAATGGCTGATGTGAAAATTGCAAATTACACAATTCTTGTTCGAACATTACATAGCTTTTTACTACACTTAACCTAATTCTATTGTTGTTTCCAGAGAAAAAGCTATGTTAGTCTGCTGCAGATTTGTTGTTGTTGTTCAGTTGCTAAGTCATGTCCGACTCTTCACAACCCCATGGACCGCAGCATGCCAGGCCTCTCTGTCCTGCACTGCCTCCCAGAGTCCTCCCAAATCCACGCCCATTGCATCTACAGTACTATCTATCTCATCCTCTACTGTCCCTTTCTCCTCTTGCCTTCAATCTTTCCCAGCTTCATGGTCATTTCCAATGGGTCCTCTCTTTGCATTATGTGGCCAAAGTTGCAGATTAATCTCTTAAAAATTTAAAAAATGCATTCTCACCAACATTTCACAGTCTGCAATTCACTTCACTGGTATATCCTTTTTTGCTTTTGCCTCCCCATTTGAATCCTATTTATTAAGAATTAATCAACATAGCTAAATAGCTGAGTATTTGTTTTATCTTTACTTGTTTTTTTTTAAATCCTATTCTGTGGAGTCCTAGATGCTCTCTGAGCTTGGTTTTTTTTGCAGACATTTCATTACCAAATTACGTGATACCATCAGTGTTACAGGGAGATGAGGGTTGCACTTTTTATATGACAGGGCTTTCCCTGTCAGTGTTGGGGGAATGTTCTTGGTGGTTTCTTGATTAGGTTGTGGTTTATTTTATACTTGTTTGTCTGAGTTGGTAGTTCCTTGACTGGAGTATTGTTTACTTCTTGATTGTTGGTTGTTAATCTTGGTATTAATCACTATTTATCTTGGTGTTGATTGCTGATGGGAAGGTTTTTTTTGTTTCTGGGTTTTTTATATTGCCTCTTTTGAATGATATGTGGATGTTGCTTATGTGCCTGTTAATGGCTGATTTGTCTGAGTGCCAAACTTTCAGGACTTCTCTGATATTTCTGGACTTGGCTTAGTCTAGGATGCTCACAGTTTCCCAATTGGAACTATGGTTAAGTCTGTTCATATATTGTGAAATTAAGGAGTTTTCCTCATGTCTTCTGACTGCTAGTTGGTGTTTATGGATGCGCTCTGCTAGTATTCTACCTGTTTGTCCTACATAGCAGCTGTTACAATCCTTACATTGTATGTTGTAAATGACTCCTGTTTTTCTTCTGGACTGCTGGATCTTTTGGTTTACTTAGGATGTTTTGGAGGGCTTTTGTTGGTTTGTGTGCTACAATGATGCCATGTGGTTGTAATAGTTTGTTGATGGTTTCAGAGATTTTTTTGATGTATGGCAATGTACTCCTTTTCACTGCTTGTGGAAGTTGCTGTTGTGGTTTGAGTGGTCAGGCACTTTTTGATAAAGTTGTGTGGGTATCCTTTTTTTGATGTTCAGGATTGCTGCAATTCATTTGCACTTGTCTAAACAGTGTTCTTATACAGCTTCTCTTGTGGCACATTGAGTTGTTGCTTTAATAGTGGAGCACTTGGTTGGTATGGGTAGTTTTGTGGTAGTCTTGTGTTTCTAATTTGCCATCATTGACTCTGCTGATGAGGATATCTAGGAAAGGTAGTGTGTTGTTTTCTTCTTCCCTAGTGAATTTTATTCCTTTGAAGATATTATTGATACTTGCGTGTGTCTTCTGTAGTTGATTTTTTTATTATGACAAAGATGTTATCCATGTACTGGATCCATACCTTGGGTTGTATGAATGGTAGTGCTATAGATATAGGAGCAAAAGAGCAAACCTCACCCCCCCAGCACTGATAATATTACTGAGTTTGATAATGAAATATCTGCAAAAAAAAACAAGTTTAGAGAGCACCTAAGATTTCACAATTCAATCCTGAGCTACAAATATACTCTTCTATCAAATCCCATACTATCTGGCCCTTACATAATTTTGTAAGACTTTAGATTTTTTTTTCCATTTAGAATCTAAACCCTACCTGACATATTGCTATATCCAGTAAGGAGAAGTTTGTAAAATGCAGTGTTTCTGTTCTTTTATTTCTTTTCTGGCCATTACAAGCAAACAAATAAACAAACAAATACATTTTCTCCCATTAATTTCAACAGAGGGAAAAAGTTTGAGGGCTATCCCAGATGTGTTGCCAATATCTAAACCAGATTACATCTCTGTTCAGCTCTGTGGGATCTCTCTGATCTCTCTGTGGCCTCTGGAATGCCCTTCTAGGAACTACAAGATTTGTGAATTTTTTTTAAACAGTGCTGAGCAAATGTAATTTTCCAGGATATCTTATGAAGTGTATTTATTTCCATAGATGCATTGTGATCCAGCTTGACTGTCTTTTTGAAAGTCAAGTCTTGTGCATCCATTTAGCCATAATAAACATCCTTCAAATTCTATAGATCATGCTCTATAATACCATGAATTTCCTGAAGTTAAGCACTTTGCTACTGATATCAGTAT
>JANHZU010001174.1:179760-190142 GCA_032468055.1 Acrochordus granulatus
GTGTGATGGGTGTGAGCTTGGGAAGACTCCGGGAGGCAGTGCAAGACAGGGGGGCCTGGCATAATGTAGTCCATGGGATCGCGAATAGTCGGACACGTCTGCGCGACTGAACAACAACAGGCAAAATTGCAGTAATAGATCCACTGGTAGCTGCTCATAGTTGTCCTTGGCTGGCCCCAGAAAGTTAAGAAGACTCAGACTGGTTAATATTTGGATGGAAGACCACTAACAAGTTCCAGGGTTTAGGCTAGATCTGCTGCTTGAAATATTATACTGGAAGAAGGCAGATACCTTGCCAAGAAAACTGCACAGGTATAAACTGGAGTCAAACTCAAAGTAGGATTACTTTTTTTAATTTCAAAAATACCATAGAAATGATCAGTCCAGATTACTGTCAATGAGGATCTGTCCCTTTCCTGGCTGTATGGTGCAGTGAAAGTGTAAAAGGAAGACTATGTGGGAAAGACAATGTTCAGAAGGAAAGCTGAGGGCTTTCAGAAGGAGAAAAATAGAAAAAGAAAAAAGGGGTGCAGAAAGGAGAAAAGGAGTGGTTCCTGCTTTTGGTTCTAGATGGTCCCTGTCACTTCATATGCCTCCCAACACATTAACCCTGAAGAAATAAAATCCTAAAAAAATGAGAGAAAAATAATCTATGTTTATTTCAGAATATTATTACCTTATATTCTATACTATAATACAGTTTTGCATCACTCTGCGAAGAACTCAGAAAACCATGTTATCTCTCTCTCTCTCTCTCTCTATCTTTCTATCTATCTATCATTTGTCTGTCTGTCTCTGTTGTGTATGTGTTCTAAATACGTGACACCTTCCAAGGAATAATGTTTATCCAATTTTAAATGGGATAGGAAATTCATCCTGAGTAAAAGCTAGTGTAAGGTTTTTGAAAACAGAAATTTCAAAAGGAAAAGATTAGGAAGGATACCGGGTCCTTTCTAAGATGGAGTGCGGTTAGAAGCCATACATTGCCAAACTGCGAGGTCAAAAGTAACAGAATGCTTGCTTGGTGCTCTAGTTTATCTTCTAGAAAGTACACGCCTGCCAAATCATATCCACTTAGCATCCTTCTGCAGCAGAAAGTGTCTGATCCTTCTCCAGAACATTTATGCGGACTTCTGTTTTGTAGATAGTTTCTTAGGTAACAAATGAATAACATAAGATGACAATTACTCATCTATTTCACTTTTTGGCATTCTACAGTATTTTATTATGCTACAGGGAATTTGATCCCTTCCCTCTTTCTTTACCATGTCAATAATGGATGGATGTTTTTATGTCAGGGTTAGTGAACACAGGAAGAAAAGCATCTTCTTTGTTGATGAAGGGATTAAACCCTAAAACAGAGGCCTTGTGAATATACAAGAGCTTTAACCCAAGGATAGGCAGCTGTGGTAGAAGGAAAAAACGGGAATCACAAAAAGGAAAGGGAGACAAAGGCACAAAGATTGATAAACTGTTGTCATAATTAGGTTTAATTCTAGCTGCAATTCGCTCACTTTAGCCTTACCTATCACTGCAATTTCGAGCGGTTTCCATCCTCATGATGAAACATGGTTCATAGTAGACATTTTTCTCTTCTCATTTAAGAACCTCTAGTATAACCTATAATACAGAACCTGATAAATAATAATTTAGATTTGCAGGAACAATGATGCATATAGATTTCAGATGATTGAGTGAGAATTTTAGCAAGCTATAATTTAAACCCTATTCTTGAAACTAGTTAGAAGGTGATAGTAACCTCTTCAGAGTCTTTTCTGAAAGGAAAACCAAATGACTTTCTAATAGAGATACTTTCTTAAATTTGAATAGTCTTATCTGTTTGGTATGGTAACGAGTGGTTATCATTATATGTAATCCAAGGCAAAAGAAGCAAATGTTTGAGCAGATATTGTTCTGTTTATTCACCTCTATCATCAATCTGTATGGGAAAATAATGTAGTTGGCTAGAAGGTAATGACTACTACAACCACAAATATTTGAGATACAGTCATAATTTTGTGTTTTCCAAACCAGTACCTATATATGAGGGTAAGGGCAGATGGGAAGTATTTAACTGTCATTTCTTTGTTCCTGAGGTCTAAATAGACTCTGGCGTCTGTAGCTCTTATTACTGAGTCCCAATGAATGCATTTGGTTTACCATATTTATAATGAGACCCACTCTTGGTTGTAACTCTCCTGGTAAGAAAACTGATTCTGAAATCTTCTCTTTCTTTCCCCAACCCTTTTATACCACTTAGTCTGACAAAGAGTTCTGATGAATTGGTATACTATTGATTTTGTTTTAAATGAAAACGTTTAATTTAAGGCCATATGGAAAATCTAAAGATATTGGGGAGGAAATATAGCTTCCCCTTAAACAAATGGAAACAGGATTATACTTTGAGATTTGTAATCCCACATATTACTGGGAATCAGTTCCATTGAATCATTGATGGACTGCATTGGAAGCCACCTAAATTAAGCAGTTCTGCATTTCACATAGTTTCATGACATTTCACAAACTGCTCTTCCTCCCTTTGATTTAATCCATTTTGTCCCCTGGGAGTATGCATAAATTGCCTCATTATTCATCTCAGGTTTTCAGAAACAAACCCATCTCTGTCAAGTACTACATTTGTCTGAATATAATTACACTATCATATACTATTGGGGAAGAAATTAAAATTTGGTGTCATTGCACCAAACTCCTTTTATTACAGAGATAAGAGATAAAACTAGATAGGTAGATCTGTTGACTTGTTCACATATTTATATGTTATATTTTATGCTGTAGAATACATTTAAAACACATTAGACAAATTTACCTTTCTTGATCTACGTTTCTTCCTGTGAATATTCCAGCTAGAACTATTGTCCAAGTCTCCAGTTATTAATCTTGGATTGCAAATTTTTCAGCTTGTAAATGCTCAGCTGTGTTAATTTCTGTCAAAAGCTGTATTTCAGCATAGATTTATTGAGCTTCCAAGATTCAGAGGCAATGTAAGGATCTGTGTTGCACAAAGAACTTCAATGGAAGCTCCCAAGATGCTGGTCTCCAGGGTTTTTTTACATTTCATAGTCAGTTTGAGGTACCATGGAAATTACACAATTCCCAGTACTCCTGCACAATGCCAGAGCATATGTTCCAGCTTCATACGGTTGGGGATCCTGTGATGTTAATATATTTACCAATGTCCCTTTCCATTGCAACATTCAAAGTGTCACATACAAAGAAGAAGAAAAGAGAACAGATTTTCAGTTAAAGCCCCCCATTGCCACATAATTAGGAAAAAAAGAGGTAATGAAGCTACAGTACCAAAGGGTTCATATTGTAGACCCATACTTCTCAACCTCAGCAATTTTAAGATGTGTGGATTCATTCTCCAGGCTGACTGAGGAATTTTGGGAGTTGGAGTACACATAGCTTGAAGTTCCTGAGGTTGAGAAACACTGATCTAGACCAATGTGCAAAGACTCCAACTTTCAGGTCTGGGTTCATATGCATAAGTAAATCATTCAGAATTCTTTATTCTATTTCTCTAGTCCAAATTGCTTCCTCCTGAGATTTCTTAGAAAAACGGATTGTGCAAGCCCTACTTTTACAACCCTACTGAATCCCATCAGTCAATGGATTCAAATCTCCAACAGAACACAGTCACTTTAATGATCAAAACCCAAAAGTAAGAAATACAATGTCTTTGTTCCCTTCTCCAGAGATCTGCTGGTACCTGAACCTTTTCTCAAGAGAAAACTGGCAAGGTTTCATGAAGTCACTGGTCTTTTCAGTCAGTTTGGCAAACAACAGCATGAAAAGGAAAGAAAGGAAAAATCCTCACATAAATACCTACAATTCCTTCTCACTTCAGTTGCTGCCCTCCTTTCAAACAGCCCCCTGCTCTCCTCTCCATCACACAATGTCCCTTTGCTCATCTTGCCCAGCTCCCCCAACCCAAAATGGCAACAGATAGTTAAAGAGAAGACTGAGGATGCTGTCTTGCCCTTGTTAGTGAAGGGCAGGTTCCTCCAAATCTTCCTGTGAGGAGAAGAAGAGTACTGTAACCCGCTTGCTAGGGGAACAAATGTTTCAATGACAGGGACAAAGCAAAGGCAAATGAGGACTTCTGATCTTACCCACCAGAAATTTCTAGTTGACATACTATATGTCAAAGCAAGAGCTGGAGAAAGAGGGAAGAGGGCAGAGAAGCACACTTGGAAATTATCCCAGAAATCCCTGTCATTTCAGGTGTGCACACCAAGATGTTTACCTTAATCTACATCAGGATAAAGGCAGGGCCTCAAAGAGCTTATTTTTGTTTTATGTTTTCAAAGATTAGGTATTGGAGGAGGGTTTTTTTCTTCTTTCCTTTGAAGTATTTGCTAGTTGTAAATGCTTCGAGGATGAGGACTTTATTAGGGAGGAGACATAACTGAACCAATCAGCTTTGAAAAATGGATTCATTTGTTTCCAGGGATGTAGCCCTCAATACTCTAATGGAGAATTAAGCTTTTCTAACTCCTTTAGAGTCTCAACTCTTTCTTTGAAGCACAGAATAATCATGAATTAGATAGTTGGGCAACTATCTCATTCATGACTGTGTTATGTTGTTTGTAAACCACAGCTGATTAGGGAAGGGGGAGTCTTCTTCTAAAACAAACTCATAACAGCTTGAGGCTAAAACTGTCTATCTAAAATTCACAGTTTACTGGACGTAGGTGTTCTTATGGCTACGTAGTCCTTCCCATGACCAGGACTGTCACTTTTAACTTCTAGCTTGCATTGGTTCCCATTATGTTAAGGTAATGCTGTGGAGCAACAGTTCTCAATGTGTGGACTGGGGATCCCCAAGATCCTTTTCAGGATTCACAAATAAATACATTTTTTTAATCTTAATTTCTAATACTGTAAATATTGATAGAATTTCCATAAATCAAAATTCTTGAGGATCTTTAATCATTGGTAAGAAATAAAAAAGATCCTGAGACTAAAATGTTTGAGAACCTCTGCTGTGGAGAAAAAAGAAAATTAGCTCAGTGACTAATGAACATTATTCCAATGATGAACATATGGAGTGTGGAATGTTTTCAATCACAATTGTCCCAGGAGCTAAAAAGGGATCACTGGAAATGGGAGAATTATGATTCCAACTTGCTGGTCTGTCCTCAATCTCCATTTGCAGTGAGTATCTTGCCTAAAGAGAAGTCTGGAGTTGAAATTCCATGTCTGTCAAGAAGGCCTGCTTTTCAATGGGCAATACCTGATTTAAAAGGCTGTCCGAGTTTGCGATAAAGAGAGGAGCCCTTGTTGCCCATCAATAATTAGCACCTGCTCTGTAATTTGAGGAATAGCAGACATGGTCACCTGGTCAGATTCTTTCTATTTCTATTTGCCAAACAGCAATTATTTTAAAATTTGTCTTTCTGCATATAAATATTTGCATAGGCATTTTTGTTTCTTTCCTTTCCTTCATTCAGGATGGTGGTGCATCTCCTTTTTTTTTGGCAGAAGGGGACACCAGATGGTCTATATAATCATTAGTAAAATTCAGGATTTATGATAAATTTCACCAAAAGAATTATAGCGGTTTACTGTTCCCAACACAACAGGAGTTCCAAAAGGCGGTTGTGGTGATCAAAGGAGATGCTAAAACTCAACTTCTTTGTTTCTTTCATTCTCAAAGAGCTTCAGAGGAGACTTGGCAATAATTCTGCTGTGGTTTTGGAGCTTTCTCTGTTGTCTTGATAGAAGAAGGATGACGTTGATGTTTCTCTCTTTTTCTGGTACATCTCTCTGCAGCTTTTGCTGCCGCCTCTGCTTTCTAATCTGAGAAATTCCCACAAATGGTCTTATTTGGGGATTTAATTAAAGCATGGGAAGACAGATTAGCTGTAAGATCTCTGAAGACCTAGTGCACTGAAATGCAAGACCCTCTTTCTCAAACACATCCTGCCATCCTATCATTGTAAAACAATTGCTTTGTATTTTTTTTAGTAATGAAGGTTTTTATGTATTTATTGTTCTATTTTATTGTTGTACAACACCCAGAATCACTTCAGACGAGTTGGGCAGCTACATAAATTTGATCGATAGACAGACAGACAGACATAAATGTGGGATTTTCATGTATTGCATTTGACTAAAAATAAAGAGATGGAGGTGTAGTATTTTCTTTCCCATGAGTCTAAAGGTGAATGGTTAGGAGGAAAATTGCTGAAGTTTATTTTTCTGCAAGAGGCCTTCTGTTGTAAAACTGCCAGCAAGGGTTAAGCCTGAAGTGGCTCTAAAAGCATCTACCTCCCCAAAGGGCATCACCATAACATCCCAAGTGCAGATGATTACAACGTGGAAAGAGATCCATCAGTTCTATTAGCAGACTTTTCCCTAGTGTAAACTTGGCACTCAGAGAATGTAGCGCTTGAAAGGAATAAAAGCCTCCCCACATGGCAATGGCCCAAAGGAACACTTTATCACTTGTATATAGGAAGGTATTTCATAGTGGCTTAATTATACAAAATTCGTCTATTTATTTTCTATTGGTCTGCAAACTCCCTAATTGTAGATTATTTACCAATGGAATTACTTAGAGACTCCATTATTCTGTTACATTTAATGCCATCGAATCCCTCCAAAACATGGAAATATTTAATGGCAGACTTTAAATCTGTTGAGACTTTTATTGGTGCTTGAATGGGAAACTGACTGAAAATTGGCAAGGGAATGGATGAAGCAGGGCTGGAGAGCTGTTGTCAGAGAGGAGCAAGCACACTGCTGGTTTCTCTTCTTTCTTTCTTTTTCATTTTCAGATAGAGATGTTTCAAAGCACACAGTCCATTTTTATCGCCATGGTGTTGGATTTTTAAGACTTCAAGGAATGGAAAAATCTATTGCTTTTCTGGATCATATCTTCCAAGAAGGACTTATCTTAAGCTTATAAAATAAAGCTTTTAAGCCAAAAGGCCAAGTATGAAGAGAAATGGAGAGCTTGTTTCTGACTCTGATTATCTGCTTGTTTGATGAAGCTACCATATGTAATAATATCACTGCAATAAATATACTGGTTGCTGCTGCTGGGACAGATGGTGAAAAATGAAGCTTGGGTGAAACGGGAGATCGTCCCATGCTCTGAAAAATTTAAAAGCAGCAATACACATCTGGACAAATGAATGTTGGTGCATTTCTAAGGTACTTAGGTTGCCAGGTTGAATCACCTTTAAATATTCTAAATCTGTGGGGAATGTCCAGACTTAGTTTTGCTGCTTGTTGTTCATTAGTCCTCTTGACTAGGTTCCTCAATGCTGGCTAATGGCCAAATTGAAGTATATGTAATGGAGTTAATGTAACTTACCCAGGTTCCTAGATTCCACAAAATAGACTGATGACAGATATTCCCCTGTCTCACCAATGCAGAATGTCTTTTTGATACAAATTGCCCACAATCCTCCAGAACAGAAGAAACTGTCAGTTTTCAAAATAGTCCAGATAGGAATCATACCCAAATGAACTAATTCTATTGTATTGTCAGATTACATGAACAAAATCTTGCAAGTCTGAAAATTTGGTCCTTCCGCCTCATAGTTACAGCTCAGGTAACCAGGGGAAGTCCCTTTTGAGATGTTTGCCATGCTAACGTTCCTGCTGTGGGCTAAGCTGCCTCTTATTTAACCTTCCCCTGACTGTGGCTCTTCCCGGTATCCTAAGGACATTCCCATATACTATTACAGAATTAAGGAACTATTGTCCACTACTTCTCTATCATTTTAATGATTCCCTTTTCACAATGACCCCATGCTTCTCTCTGAAATAGCAGATAGGATGCCTGTCTGACATGTGGAAAACTTCAAGCTTCCTTCATATAGGAAAGATAATATGCTAAGCAAAGTTCATCTGTTTTTGAAAATGAATAATATGCAAAGAAAAAATGACAGACATTTACATAAAAACTGTTCTGGGTTTTTGGTTAAGGCGTTCATTCAGATGGAAGCAGGTGCTTTGATAGTTTGAGTCAATGCCATGTTTTTGCTCATTTCCCCTGCTAGTTAATTACTATAAAACTTCAACGTTTGCAAGCGGGAGGGATTTTGACCCAAGATGAAGCAGGGTACCTCTGATTAGGCTTGAGCTGAATCTGAAGTAAAAGAATTACATCTTTGGGGTATTCCTTATTAACCAACACAGGAACAATCATCTTCAAACTGTTCCCAGAATATTCTAAAATACTCAATGGCCTGCTGTCTTAAGACTGCTAGATGGAAGTGAAGATGGCATTTGTCAATCTCTCCATCCACTTGCTAATCTTTTCTAAAGCTTTCCCATAGTGGGGGGTTAATGAGACTCCTTTGAATAATTTGAATCCGAAATATTTTTCCCAGTGTCCCCTCTCCCTGGCAGTTCTCACTCTGTTTCTTTGGGGAGCTTTCTGGCCTCACTATGTCAGTACCTTACAAAGAGCCAATGATGATCACATATGTCTTAATCAACTCCCAGTTGGACTATTGTAATATTCTGCACATGGGACTGGCTTTGAAAAACATTTGGAAGCTTTAGTTGTTCCAGAATGCAGCAGCGCAGATCATTATGGGCATGTTAAAAAAATGTAAAAAAAATGTTAAAATGTTAAAAAAAAAGTTGATTGTGAGCCGCCAAGAGTCTTGGTAGCATATAAATATGATAAATAAATAAATATGTCATTATGTCCACGTAATACCACTATTCTGTGAGTTGCAATGCCTTCCAATAGATTTCCAGATGTGCTTCAAGATTTTGGTTAATCAGCTTTAAAGCCCTACATAGCATAGGACCAGGTTACCTGAGGGCCTGCCTTCTCCCAAGAACATTGCCCACTTCACATACTCCCTTAGTGAAGGCATGCTCTGTGTTTGTTCTTTTAAATGTTATGGGACCTAAGAAATGTGCCTTTTTCACAGTTGTCCTTATTCTGTGAAAAAATCCCTCCCTCCAACTCTTCTTGCCTTTAGAAAAGCTGTTAAACCTGACTCTTCCTTCAGATATTAAGGAGCAGTTGAGTGAGAGTCATCTTTTGGTTATTCTGTAATGTTGCTTTGTTGCTGTTTTCTATTTACATATTGTAGATGTTTAATGTTATGGAAGGTGGGATAGAATTTGTTTTTTATTCTGTATATTGGCCAGAATCAACCCAGAATTTGAACTGGATGGCTTTATAAATCTTGTTAAAACAAGTAAATAAATACAAGTTGAAAGGTGAAAGATGAAAAATGTCTATCAATATGGAGGCCCAACACAATGGTACCAGGCTAGGCACCTCCAGCCTTATTCATTTGAAGTGCTTAAAGCAATGAACAAAGCTGCTTTCAAAGAAAACAGGGACCAGAAACCACCTTTTGTCTTTAGTCTCGAGGATGGGAAGGGGAGTAGACACTAATTTAGGTGCTAGTGAGTAATAATATATCTTGTTCCTTTCTGATCTCCAAAAACAAATTTGTCCCTATTTCCCTTAGCACTGAGGGTCATGTTCTTGTGCATCATCTGTTCCAATCACATTTTCTATGTGAAATAGGCCATTAATCTTTCTCTCCCCCTTCTCCTTTAAATTTCTTTAAAAAAATGCAGACTCTAAAAGAACAATTAGCAATAAATACTATCAGGAAAAGAGAAATCAAAGCCTGTTCTCAAGAATGAATGTTTACCTCCATTTTTTGAAGCTTTCTAGCTCTTGCGAGCCAGCTAGCCATGGATTCACAAGTCATTTTCTAGTAAATATTATACTGTCCAGAAATAATATTTCAGGTTACAGCAGCTCCTGGTTTTCTGTGCCATATCATCTTACAATTGCCCCCAAATTGTTTTGGAATCACATTTCCTCTGGCAAGCACAGAGAGCCCTCATTTCAGATTAGGGTGAACAATATGCAGCGCTCCCTCCCAGCATCAGTAGAGCAGCTTTAATGTCAGAATGAAAAATGATAAAGCATAAATTAAATAGCAACCATATGTTTTCTGCAATAGATCTCTGAGTTTCCCTGCTTAGGTAAACAAGACCTTATCTCTGAATGAAATCTGCGCTTGGGGATCCCTGGACTTGTCTCTCAAACTGACCTATTGAGTAAATGGTTTCAAAAGGAAGTAAGGGGATTTTATTACCATCACAATCAAACTATTCCTTTCCACCCACAAAGTTTCCCAATGTCTGGTTTCCCAGATCAACTGGATGGTCATTTTCTTGATTTTCACAGAAACTAAAGATTTGAGGCCATTCCATTGCAATTAACTACATCAGAAATAGCACCAGTGAATTTTTCCACATGATGAACTCAGGAAATTATCACTGAGAAGGAAGGAAGGAAAGAAGGAAGGAAGGAAGGAAGGAAGGAAGGAAGAAAGGAAGGAAGGAAGGAAGGAAGGAAG
>JANHZU010001174.1:226412-241964 GCA_032468055.1 Acrochordus granulatus
GGGAAGACTCCGGGACGCAGTGCAAGACAGGGAGGCCTGGCGTAATGTAGTCCATGGGGTCGCGAAAAGTCGGACACAACTGCGCGACTGAACAACAACAAGCACAGGCTCATTTTTTCCATAGTATCGAAAATACTATGTTTTGATATCCCATGAGTTAGCGCCAGTACAAATCCATAGAAGCAAATAGATGAAAGCTGATTTTTCTCCTCCCATCAGATAAAAGATCCCCTACCAGTTTCTTCAAAGGTGAGATACTCTACTGAATGACCAACATGCAGGAGATTGATCATAAAAAATAAGGAAGTAATGCCCAGTTCTTTACCAATAGATGTTACTTCTACTATTTGATTTTGGGCCATTTCTTTTTTTTCTATCCCTGCTTCAGTAGAGTTTCAGGTTCAGTTTCTTCTTTTCTTCAGGAAGCCATCTCAAGCTCAATCTACTGAAATAAATCTGGAAGAACCAGCAGTTCCAATAGATGACAATAAATGTAGCTCAGGGTTGAACTAAGGAGTCCTTGGTGCTCTCTGAGCTTGGTTATTTGCTTGCAGATATTTCACTACTTAACTAGGTGACATTATCAATGCTAGCATGTGTGGAGTATGCTATATGCTGTATATACAATAGCTTACCCTGCCGGTGACTTGCCTGTCAGTAGCTTACTCTGCCAGGCTGATTTGTCAGATAATAGACACATAGGATTAAACTACATTTAAACATCATTCAAAAGAAACAATACGAAAACTGAGAAGGGAAAAAAGGACCAGGACACATCCTCTCCAGCAGCCAAGACACAGGTAAACATGGATTAATACCAGACAAACAACCAAGCAGAAAACAATACTTTAATCAAAAAAATGCTCCCACTGACATTGACAGGGCAAACTACTGTATATAAGCAGGGAGTATACTCCACACTCACTAGCACTGACAATGTTACTTAGCTGGGTAATAAATACACATTGTGTGCATGTATGTATATGCACACATACATAATTACATATAGATATATCTTTATTAACGTGTTAAAGAAACATAATAATCAATATTTAGAATAGGTAAAGGTAAAGGTTTCCCCTGCCAATAGTGGCCAACTCTGGAAGGTGGTCCTCATCTCTGATTCACAGCTCAGGGAGCCATCATTTGTCCAGAGATGCTTCATGCGGCCAGCATGACTATACACCAAGTCACATGGGACGCTGTTATCCTTCCCACCAGATTAGGCGGTACCTATTAACTTGCATTTTTACATGCTTTCAAACTGCTAGAGCTGGGGCAAGTAATGGGAGCTCACAGTGTTACGTGGTGGTGCTTGTGTCTCGAACTTGAGCTGGCAACATTCTGCCGACAAGCCTAGCATCTTAACTGCTTGCCAGTGCGCCCAAAATACTTACAATAAAGAGAGAGGAAAAAAAGAAAAAAGATAAGAAAAGGAGAAAAAAGTGCAGGAAAAAAAAGAAAGAAATTATAAAGAAGTGACTTCTGATTTTCTTTTACAACAGTCATAAGCTGTAATTTCTTAGTCTCTGGTTACAGCATTGCTAACATTTTTTCTGTAATCTTTTTTTTAATCATCAAAACCATATATCATAATTTCATGCTATATTTATCTCTTGTTTTGTAAGTTCATCAATTTTCTGCAGTCTTTCAGAAATAAATGAAAAACATTCCCATGTGTAATGGAGTGTGTGAATCACCTTGGGTAAAGAGTGGAAGAGTTATTGCCTGAGAGACAATCAGACAAGCTGCTCAACTCAAAAGTGAACATTTCCATTTCTGCAGTTCATTTACGGGAAGCAGCTGGTCAGAGCTCAAATGGGTTATTTCACACTCTCTCCTTTATCTGGAGGGATGTCAGCATCCAGGGTTGGCCCTCTGGGTGCCAGTCTCCACTGTGGTGCCATCTCTGCTCTTCCAAAGACACGTAGACTACCTTTAATCTTCACCAGAAGTGGCAAACTTCTTCTCTATTACCTGATTTACTTTAATTTTTTTCACATTCCATCAAGTTTTTGATATTTCTATATTTCCAAAAATATGTCCTCACTCCATACAAAAAGGACATAAAATAAATTTCCTTCTGTATGTTTTTCAATACATGCACCAGACATGAACTTATTTAATTGATGGTTGGTTGGTTGGTTGGTTGGTTTGTTTTCTAAAGCCAAAATGTTATTATGACAGAAAGTTCTATGATAGATGGCTGCTTTTAAAGAATGTAAACAAAAGTTTCAAAATATTGCAAAAATTTCCTTGCCTCATTGCTGCTATTCCTCCATTTTAGAGGAATAAGTTAGTTTTAAAAGCCCCTCTGACTTGTGAAGCTGAAGTATGGCATGTTGGCAGTTTTCCAATAGTTTTGATCATATTTTCATATTGACCTTGGAGGAAAAATGAGGAAGAGGTCTGAAGGGTCCCACGGATTCACAGCAAAAGAGTAGAATTGCTGTTGTTTGAAATATATCAGAACAGAGTCAGAAATAAACTGATTTAGATTTGCAAATAATATCATGAAATCAATCATAAATGGAGCTGATATCAAAGTGGTACAAAACAATATTTCTAGTTTTAAAGAAAGTTTTTGTTAAATTTTATGTGTAATCCACCCAGACATTTCTTATTTATTTAACATAATAAATACTTCAATATACATAACATTCCAATATTATTGGAAAATGCATAATTTTACCCAAAAATGCTTAAAAGTGTACAGAAATAAGAGTACTGAAAAAAAATTGTATATTTCATACCAAAAATATTTGTATATTTCATATTTGTTTGTTTTGTCAAATTTTGCCCATGTTTTCAGGTTTGAAGGAGTTACCTTAAGACTTTTTGTCCTAGGCTCAAACTGAAGACGTTGAAACTGGAAAGGCTGTAGACCAGAGGAGAGACAATGATACAGTGAAAAACAATTCCTTTTATGTACTTTTTAATTTCTTTATAACTAAGAGAACCGTCAGAAATGAATACCCAATGATATTTTCACTGAAATGGTCTGATACTCTGGATATTTTTTGAAGTCTTTCATCAATCTGGAAAAAAAGTCAGAAGAAATTTTAAACACAGTCCTAAATCAAACCTCGCTTTTTTAAGATAAAAAAATAGAATTTAGGCTGGGCAAGCATGACTCTTACAACTTTGTCAGAAAAGCAATGAGCTCAGTTATCTTATACTGCAAAACTAGCTCTAGTGTACAACATTTAAAGACCAAAGCAAACTCACAGTATGTGATTCAGAGTATCTTACAAACTGCTGAAATATCCACAGGTATTTTTAAAGGCCTTTTTTCATCATTCCTCCAAGGAAAAGCTTCATTAAAAAATTCAGAGAATACTGTATCATTTAAATAGCAGCAAATTATTTAATGAAGCAGACAAACACAGATTTTTGGAAGGGGGGAGATTGCTGCATGCAAAATGTCATAGAAAAAGATCATGTTCAATTAAAATTAAACAATATTAATGTAATATTATTACTGTCCAATTATGCAGCTTGACTAGAGACCATCATTATCTTCATTTATTCATTTTGTGGCTCTGAGTCAGTGTTATTCTTGATGAATGCCTAGTTCAGTCCTTGAAGTCTGAGAGAGCGTGACTGGCCCAAGATCACCCACCTGGCTTTTTGCCTAAGGCAGAACTAGAACTTAGAGCCTCCTGGTTTCTAGACCAGTGCTTTAACCATTACATCAAACTGTCTCTTTAAATGTTTAAAACTTTTTTCTTTTATCACAATTTGGTACCAACCTTTGGAAAGTGCCATGGGATGTACTCATGGCTTTCAGGAACTGCACATAATCCTGCGGATTTAAGTTCTATCACTGTCCCAAAGCAATAACTCTCCATTTTGAACATTTGCACAGCTTCACGTGAACACTGTGCAGTAACTATTGAACTGTGCTTGGTTCTCATCTGCAAGAGCTACCTGCAGATGAGAATATCCTGCATAGTTATGTATGGCACAGTCTAATCTCCTGATCTATGAGTGGCAGCAGGAATAGCAAGGGGTAGAATGTGATAATAGGAACCAATCAGAGGTATCATGTCCAAAAATGCATTCAGGTTCAAGTGAGCGAGACAGTCTTAACTTCTCCACAAATACCTCTAGGCGTCAGGCTTGCTGGTTTGTGGTCAAATATGAATATTCACAGCAAGGAAATATCATTTGTCTTGAAACGATTGCAAAAATGTACCTGATGTTCAGCAACTTCTCCAACTATTCTACCAACCTGTCTTGCCAGTAAGATTGAAAGGAGTGCAAGTCTTTAAAGGGCTTTCAAAGCTGTGCAGCAATCTTTCAAAGTAACAGTTTATTCCATTCAAACAGAACTATTAAAAACAGACAATATTTTCAAAGTACCATAGCAACAGGTGATTGAATCAATGCCCGGAACTTAGAAAAAAGGGTTGGCCAAAGAAACTGAATTGTAGCGATATCTTTCTTATAACAAATGGAATAAATCTAATACTCCTTTGGATACACAACACTGAATTACCTCATGACATGAAATCCTTTATGTATATTTCAAAGTAGGTGATGCATGGATATGTATGCATCTGCCATAAACAAAATCAGATCTCAACCTCTTTTTTAGTTTGTTTCAGATAGAAGTTGCGATTTTTAACTGACTTAATTAATTATTACACATTACATTCATCTCTTCTTTGGTGAAAGGGATAATAGAGAATCTAGCTAAATGCTGCTGATGTTGATCAATAGCAAGGAACTGCTGTTGAAGATCCAATTGTATTGATTAAAAATGAGCCAGCATGGAAGATCTAAGAAGAATAACAAGAGGACACTGACACATTCCAAATGAGTACAGCAGTCCTTCACACCATGGGGAAATCTTTGCACTAATCTTTCTTATGAGCACATTTCAATTGCCTGGAGCTGCAGTTATACACAAACTGTCTGTTATAAAGATGTTATGCAAGTCAGTACCCCGTTTTGTCCTTTTGTTATGATACTTTTCCTCTTTTTAATCATGTAGAAATGGCTACCTGTAGCAGCTTCTAACCCATTTCTTAGAGCTTACTCTACTTTTTCAGTGCCTAGTGTTGTTGTAGCTATAACCAAGTACCTGTTCATGAAATGAGGGAGGATGTCTTCTTTAATTTTTTTCAACGAAAAAAAGGTAAGCTTTCCTCTAAAAACTCTTCTTTTTTCTGACTAAGCCAGTTTGCATATCTATTCCACCATTAGAAGTCAGTGCAATATAAGATATCAACTTACTTCCTAGTATTCTTCAATCACAACAGTCACAATTCTTCTGCAGAGAATGAAAGGTCATCCGTTCCTCTCTCCAACCTGCTAATGTATCTTAATTATAAGGTTATTTGAGACTAGCCAAATGTATGAGGCCAAATAAGTATTTAGGCATTTATGCCTAAAGCTATGCTTTAGGAAAACATTCGTAGTGATTTCATTTTCCATTGGCCGCAACAGGCTTTGCATCAAGTCTTCTAGGACTTAACTTCCTTCGTTTAAAATCAGACTGGTAATTGTATCAATTTATTTCCTGAGACCGAGCTGTTTCATTTCCATCTCATGCAATTATGGAAATCAAGAGCATTGGTCACATGGATTCTTCAGGGCCAAAGTATTTCTGAAATGTCATTTATTTGTCATGCTGATTTTTTTTAATGCTAGTTATTGCAAGTTCATGTCTCAAACAACAGCAACAAAGAAACTCTATAGCCTTTCCAATTAAAACAATGCTCTATGGTGGTTTATTGCCAGATTTTTGTCATCCTTCTTTAATTCTGCCTTTTGGTTACATGATATCTCTTATGGGATATATGCAACTTCTGATGTTAACAAGCAACTTCTAAACAATATTTATACCATCTGTATTATTCCAGGCATAGCCCAGCACTGAAGTGAAATCCTCTTCTCCGAAAACAGCAATACAATCTCTGATGGCATCTTAAAGAGTAACATATTTAGTGTGTCATAAGTATTTAGTAAAGCTCCCTTCATCAGACCAACTTATAAAGTACACAGTCCACAAAAATTTATTCTAGAATAAATCTGAGGTGCTGGAAGACTCAGGATAAAGGTAAGAAAATGGAACCATTCTAACTGCTCACCAGAGTTGTATTATCTGTCATAGGGAAAGGTGGAATTTGCATGCAATATGTGTTTTCAAGTGCACAAAGAAAAGATGGTATGCTTTGTTCACTGCTTTGAAACATATCACCAGGACTATAGGAGTCAGGATCCAGGCAGATTTGCCATGGAGGAGAGACGGAGAAGTAGAATAATGTATAAGTGTCAGTGAGGGAAAGCAGATGTTGGCTGAAATATTTCAAAATTCAGGATGATTTGCTCTATGAGTCTATTTTCTGGGGATGAAGTCTCATTACCTTCCTCAAACAATGGCCATAAATGACACATAGAATCATCAGTATGGCACAATTTACAGGACAGCTTTTTCTGGATAAAAGGCTAGAGAGTTATAGAAGCTTCGAATGCATACAAAATGGAAATGTAACACAAGAGAGAGACAATGTTGACAAAACAAAATACAGAAAGGTGTGTTATGATGATTTAGATTGTTATAAAGTGAATATCTGAGTGGCCTCTACAGCCAAAGTGATTTTACTGGATACTAAGAATGCTGGGTAAAGTGATGCAAAATCTCAGAATACCGATTAAGATATGAACAGTAGCCTGATTCTGTCCAGGAAGGACTTTAAAAACACCTACCAAGAAGAGACAGGAGTGGGGCAGGAAGCAAGTTACAAAGGTAGTTAAAGAAAGAAATGGTTGTGAAAACAGATGGAAAAAGATGATTCCCTGGTTTGTATAATGGGATACTAAAAAAAATCCAGCATTAAAATCTCAATAAACCTAATAGTAAGTTGACTAGACCAATTAACCTCATAAGAAAGTAGGGCTTTCCTTGAGGCTCCTATATGAAGGAATAGAAGATGAGGCCCAATGCTAAGTTGTATCTCAGGAAATCTAGGCCCACTTCCAGTGAATGAATCAGATCAAGGGCACACACCTAAGGAGCAACAATGGAAGAGCACAATCACCCTCCCATGCAAATTTGTGAGTCTTCTGAGTAAATCTGGTGGATCCCTGCATGACACAGAATGTTGGACTGGATACGCCATCAGCCATTAGCCATTCTTCTGACATTTTAGCTTAACAGTAACTTCTTGGGTCTCCCAGTCTTTGGGAACTCTGTCTGGAGACTGATCTTACTGAATTTTCACCTATTGTGTAAAAGAAAAAATCCAAACCATGAAATGTGACTTTATAAAGAAAAACTCAGGCTTCAAAAATTAGCTCAATGGATTACTGTTTAATATTTGTTTTTTCAATATGCAATATTCACTTGAAAATATAGAATTTCAGCTTTTAAATAATAGTATCAATAGACTGGTTTTAATTCTACACTTGCCTACATTCCTTTTTCTACTGGATGCACATTTTACAGTTGAATACATAATTTTGTCTATGTTATTTGTAATTTGTTTATGTTATTGTTTTATTTACTCTTCTCTTTCAAGTATACTGAGAGCTGCTGTACTGGAGTCAAATTCCTTGGGTGTCTATTCAAGTTTGGCCAATAAAATATCTGAATCTAACATTCCGTAAAATTCCTTTTTTAGAAGCAGTGGGGTTAGTCTAGATAAAGCAAATAGTGAAGGTAACAATACTTCTGGAAAAACATCTCTCTGAATGGTTACTTCAGAATCAGTGAGGTTTTAAAAGTATGATGAAGATTGCCCCCTTGATAGGAAATTCTGGACCTTAATGAATTAATCACATTGCATCTTCTAATATATTGAATTGTTTCAATATATCAGAATTTAATTTAATTCTCATTTATTTAATTAATGTACTGATTTTACATACCCTGTTCCAGTTAAGAGATGGCTAAAAGAACCAGAAGAAGGATGATAGTCGAGTCCAGGGTCTTCCCAGCCCTAAAATGTCAGTGGTACCCACTTCATTCTTCTCACTTTGGACCTCATAGGCTGACAACAAAGGAATCGTTCCAGCCTTGAAATAAACCTGTTAGATGATTATAACACTGGCCACCTCCTGCTAATGAGCTATGCTGCAGATAGAGGAGCAGTAAGAGCTTTGATCTGTCAGAGCAAGGAAGCAGAATCAGTCACAGTTTTAGGAAAAGCATCTGATCAGGCTACTCCCTCCATAATCAAAATCACAAGCTACCATTTGTGAAATTCAGATAAGATCAGACACAGTCGGGTAAGCCATTTCGATGGCCTGCGGCCAATTTTATCTTAAACGAGGGGAAGTGAGATAGCAGTAAAATGCAGCACTCTTATTTTTTAAAAAAAAAATGAAAATTATGGTCATACTTAATATGCATTTTAAAATTTAAGATACTGCTAGCCCTAGGCTATAGAACCCAATCTTAACTGTCACCTTTAATTGATTGGCAACACTGGAAGTACCAGGGAACTAAGCATTGGACTCTTATCACCACTAAAGCATCTTCACTGATATCATCAGTAACATGCAAAAAATGACCACATTCACTGTAATTATTAATCACGTTCTAATAATGATGCAGGGTTTAAATTTCATGCTCCTTTTTCCTTTGCCTTCTGAAAACCTACAAGCTCCAGAATATGCTTTTCTATAGATAATTTACAGATGATGATGATGACATGCCATCATGGTCTTTTCCACACTTAGCAACCACATAGATTTGCTCCATGATGATCTGTCCCTAATCTGATCTTTCAGCTCTTCCTGGTCCTCAGACTCCTATTCTTAATATATTTCAGAATGTGCTTCTTAAATTAAATTATGGTTTACATAATTTCTGAGGATACTTCCAACTCTATGATTCTATGATTTTACCAAGAGAACAAAAATCACTTCTGTTTATAGTCATAGTCTTGTCAAGCATTCTATAGCTGAAAGTTTATTTTCTGAACTTTCATCTTTGTTTGCTGTTCTGTTAGAAGATATTAAGGCTGGGCTTAGAAATTACTCTGGTGGGACTGCAACGGTCAAATATGGGTAGTCCTCAACTGATGACCACAATTGGGAGCAGAAGCAAGGCAGCTGTTAAGTGAGTCATGCCAAATTTTACAACCTTTTGGCCATGGCTGTTAAGCAAATCACTGCAGTTGATAAGCGAATCATAAGGCCTTTAAGCAAATCCAGTTTCTCCAATTGACTTTGCTTGTCAAAACTGGGAAGGTCACAGATGGCTATCACATTGACCCCGGGATGCTACAGCCGTTGTAAATACATTATGGTTGCCAAATTTTGAACATATAACCATGGGGATGCTGCAATGATCATAAGTGTGCCCATTTTTTCAGTGCCATTGTAACTTCAACCATTGCTAAGCTAATGGTTGTAAATCGAGAACTACCTCCTCTCTATACTGATGTTATTGCTAGCTCAATTTCTTGAGAACTGACCTTAGCTAGATGCAGATCTACTGATTTATACCGATAAAACTTCTGTTCCATCTATAGATCTTATCTTTACTGGTTTAAAAAATTCTGTTAAAAAATCTACATGTGTTTTGGTTCACAACTTTCTCTAACAAGGTTTTACTTGGTGGACAGCGTGGATGGGGAGTACTGTAAATGGGATTAAAGTTAATATTTAGGTCAGGCTAAATATTTTTTTCATGTAAACCTCCCATCCATTTGTCTCAATATATTTATATTCATTCATTTGTTCGATTGCTCATCATATTTCTAAATCATTCATCTCCCTCAGAGAGGGATGCTGGGCAGTGTATTATATAAGAAATCCAGCTTGGTGTAGTGGTTAAAGCACCAGGCTAGAAACCAGGAAACCATAAATTCTAGTCCTGCTTAGACATAAAACCAGATGGGTGACCTTGGGCCAATCACTCTCTCTCAGCCCTAGGAAGTAGGCAGTAGTAAACCACTTCTGAAATCTTGCCAAGGAAATTGCAGGAAGTCCAGGCTACACCAGGAATCAAAAACTGATATGAAGGCATACACAAGCGCATGCACACACAAATTATATCTATCTATATATGGAAAAAATTATGCATCTCCTTTTCTGAGACAGCTGTCCTACAATCTGAGAACAGGCATGGGTGCATTCCATACAATGCTATCATTTGGGCTAGGCTGCAGTTCCTTTAACAGACTTTGGAAATTCACTCACATAGTAATCTGTGGTTGATTTCTTTTATATCCCAAGTTGACACCAGCATGTGGAAGAGCTGAAGGATAAAAATCTCCCCAACAGTCAGTGGTTTCTCACATTATCCCAGGGATAGAAAACAGAGTGTTGTTATATTAGCTCCTATTTATATTGGAATGACATCAATATCCAGTAGAAAGGCTTCGTTCCTTGAAATCCCCATGCAATATTGCTACTGTACTAATAGAAACTTAATATGCATTTGTATAATTCAGAATCAAACTTCTTGAATTAAATCCAAGGCTATTTTTTTCTATAGGGCAAGTTGTGTGGTGCTATTGTTATCATAATTAGGGACAGGTGGAATCTATTTTGGCACTTTTTGCTAAATTCAATCCTTTTCTAAATTAACAATTATTATAAATAATCCATGCATAGGTCCTTAAATGAAGGAAATTAAATAAACCATAATTAAATATGACACTTTTCACTAAATGAATATATCTTTATCTACTTCTCTGTATTCCACTTACCTTCCTCGATTCATTTTTAAGCTTTCACCTTCCTTTTTGAATTTCTGCATCTCTAATTTCTCTTTCTTCCATCCTTGCTATCTAGCATCCTAGTTTCCTTATTGTTTGAAACCAATCATTTAACTGCACTTCTAGCCTAAGCATTGTAAAAATACTTTTTGCTGTATATCCATGAACATATAATATTTCTTTCAGTTATGTATGTAGGCAGTTTAGCCACTGGCATCAGAAAATTGCATCTCTGGGCTCAAAGCAGCTCATAACATAGATTAAAGACAAACTGATACTTTCCTATAATGCAGAATAAACTCTGTGGATTTCTGAAAGTTCCCATACATTACATCTATTTGCAGAATATTATAAATTGCTATTGAATATATATGAAATATGAAATATTTATAAATAAATATATATGAATAGATACATATTTTATAATAGATATTATACTGCAATACAATATAAAAAACTGGTGGGATCATAAAATAGAGAAAGTAATAGAAAACGAAGAAGCTAAATTGCTCTGGAACTTCAGAATTCCAGCAGACAGGCACTTGCCACATAACTCTCCAGACTTAACAATTATCTGGATAGTGGATGTGGCATTACCTGGACACAGCAGAATAGAAGAGAAAGAACTGGAGAAAATCACAAAATACAAAGACCTGCAAATAGAATGACTGTGGCAAAAGAAAGCCAAGTGGTATACCAATAGTAATAAGTGCTTCGGATGCAATCCCAAAACAACTAGAGCACCACTTGAACACCATCAGCGTTGACAAATTCACCATCAGTCAATTGCAAAAGGCAATATAACTCAGAACAGCTTACATCCTGTGATGATATCTTTAACATCAAAAACAGCATCTGCCTATCCCAGGTCCTTGGGAAGGACTCGATAGGTGGACAAAAATGCTAATATATTTTTGTATTTACAGTCTAAATATCTGGCTGACTGAGTGACGAACAGTAATATATAATACACACAATATAGTAATATATCATAATATATGATAAATGTATATATTATATAAATATAATGAAATAATATGAACTTATAGTAAATCATACACGTTGACACAAAAACCAAATCTAAAGAGAAAAATTGATGTACAGTATACATTAACACAATTAAACAGCTGGATTTCAATTTACTAAACTCTATGAGTTGCCAGCATGCAGTGCTGTAATAGAAGTTAACTATACCCATATTCAAATTCCATTCAGCCATGAAAACACTGGTGAGTTTGAGCTAATCACTATCTCACAGTCTTATTTATCTCCAAAATTTTATATTATATTTATATTTTGGAGCTAATCACTATCTCACAGTCTTATTTATCTCCAAAATTGAATATTTTGGAGGGAATACCAAAAACTGCCTTGAGGTCTTAGAAGGAAAAAACAAGATACAGATAAATAAATGAATGAATAATTTATGCTATATTTAATTGTAGAGATAAGTTGCATAAAACTCATTTCAATGGATCAAGGCATATTTAACTTTTTAAAAATTGCTTTTCTTTTGTTTAACAGGCAATTTTTTTGAGGGGCAAAACCATTCAACCCAATATATTTCTGGAAAACATTTCAACATTGTTTACAACAATAGAACAGTCAAGGAAGGGTCAAGAAAAAATTTTCAAATTCTCCTATAACAGAATTGGTCATATCTATGAGGAAAAATGTGTGCATATAGTAAAAAAGTGCAAAAGGGACATCCTTATATGCTAAAATCTTTTCCCAATATGATGTTTTTCTCTAACAGACACATTATAGTGTGACCAAGAAAAAAAAGAACAACAAAGAAGGAATATAACTAAGCATAGCAAAGTTTGCATGCAGAATGACGTGGCTTTAACTCCTGGCATCTCAAAGAATAGCTGGATTCAGAAATTCTTGCCTGAATTTCTGAAAGGCTTTTACAAATTTGTGTTCTCAAAACTGGGTGGCATGGATAACTGATTAGATTGGGTGTATGGTAGCAGCAGCATCTGCCCTCTCATCCAGAAAAGAGCTGGGAAGACTAGACTCAAATGATCCATGTCAAGAAGAGTAAGAAACATATTTAGACCCAATCTAGTGAGATACCAAAATGCCTGTTAGGCTGGAAGAAGCAAGCCCAAACATCTCAGTTCTAATCTAAAGGTTTATTGAAGCTACGAGGTCACAAGAATTTCTCCAACTGCCAGCCCACACTTTATAAATGGTCAGACCTCTGGGTCTTGTGCATGTACAGAGACTCCAAACTGATCCCCCTCTTCCCTCCTGGCTCAGCCCTCCTTCTGTCACAATGCCCTTTTGTAAATGGCTGAAATTCAATTCTCTGGAAAGAAGTAATACTTCATACTTCGAAATCAAGTTCAGTGCATAATGGACCCAGTATATCCTAGCTGCTACTCAATGAAAACAGTTCTACTTTTAGAGGTTAAATCCTACTTTGTGAAGGTGTTCATAGAAATGCATTTCACTTTCCAAGGAGCCTTGCAACACAAACACTCTCTCCATATGCTGCATTTGTTATAACAATGGATAAAATTTTCTACTTAGATTCTTAAGATTTGCTCTTCATTCTAAAAAGAAGTAGATTTGTTGTTGGATTGCCCATGGACTTTAAAAGACAGATGTGGATTGTGGAAATAAATTGAAGGCAAGAGAAAACCATGGTATAAAAATCAACTTATCTACTCCCTCAGCATTTGCAACTTAATAGATATTATATATGGCTGCACCCATGGAGAAGACAACATTTGCACCCTCTTAATTAGCTCATGCTACCTTCTGTCAGCTCTTTTGCTTCTGCAGAGAGGGAAGGGTAGTCCTCCAGGTGTTTGGCTGAATGCCTGAAGGCCACTCCATCTCCCTCAGGTTCTCAAGGCCCTTTCCCATTCTGAATCTAGCAACTATCACATCTCCTTAGCAGGTGAATCATAAAAAGTAGTTATTTCTGAAAGGCATGTTATGCTAATCACAAATATTGCTAAAATTTATAGTAGTGTATCACACAAATAATTTTGTTCCACCTAGCATGAAGAGAATGTTTTCTTCTGAAAATGACCTTTCCACAAATGCTACTGTAAAATCTCCAAAGTAGGGATGATGTGCATCAGTAAATATGTTTTCTTAACAAAAACTCAGGGGTTGAGTTTTTGAAATGAATCATCATCCCATCATAAAACTAGCATTCTCTGTCTGGGAAGTTTGGTGATATTATCTACCTGGACAACATAGGAGACAAAACACCGAGGATCTGCATTTGTTTATTGTGCATCAAATATCAAGGCACCTTCTTTGCTTTCTCTTCTTGACATTGCCATAAAACACACGAAACAGATTTAGAGAAGTGGGGAAATCAAATGACTTATTTTAAAATTATCATTATTTGTACTGAACTGGAAGAACTGATAAAATTATTATCTCGTAACAGAAAGGAAAAGGGGGAAGAATGAAAAGAGGACAACATCACAGTTCTACTTGTTGTAAATGAGTTGCCTCCTCCAAAATCTAGCCTTGAAAATTTTAATTAAAAGCAGACTAAATGCTAGCTTTTAAGAATATAAGCTACAGCATTTAAGGATGTTAGCTACCTTGCTGATAACTGTTTAACAAATGGTACAGTGAAAATGTGGATTTTTTTGTTGATTAAATACTATGAAAAACTCTCCCCACTACTATAGCTTGAGTTTTTAGAACATCTGGATATTTTTAGGCTGTGTGATAATCGCAAACCAACAAGTCTTATCTTCTGATAAGGTTTTCAGCTTGAAACATTTGCATTTAAAAAGCAGAAACAATACTATTTTATTGTATTGTTTTTATTTTTACTGTATAACTCAAACAATACTCAAACAATACTCAGATGTTTCACCATGATTATTATCATTATTAGTGCAACATTGCATAGTTATGTAGGTACAGAATTCACTTAGAAATCACTTCTTGCAGCAATGTGGAAGAATCTGTCCTCTCCAAACTCTGGGGCATCAGCAGCAAATTCCAAATACATTTTTTTGTAACTGGAAAATGCCATTGAATTTCAAGGAGAAAAATAATGTGTTGAAGCAATAGGCAATGCTGAGGAGAAGAGAACCTTAATTCTTCATATGTTTTGCATGGAGAAAGTCCAAGGTTCAGTCTCTGCATCCTAGTTAACAAAGGGGTCAAGTAATATGTTGACAGAGATTCAGAATAAACAGTACTAGGAGATATATATTTATTTATTTCACATTTTTGAACTGCTGATCTCCCTCAAAGAGCATAATCAAGCATTTGCCTCAATGCATGTTGGCAAGATGTCATATAGGTGCTAGTCCTGTTCACTATATCTTCATCTTCTATCTGCCCTTCCCTATCTTTTGCTTTCCCCAGCTTTTGTGCATGTGATTATGATAGAAGTCCCCAAACTCTGTAGCTCATCAACCTTTTCAAGATGTTTCAGCTTGTTCATCACCCTCAAATATTTATTGTATGAAAATAATTGAATAAATACTACTTTAACTAATTGTTTTGTTTTTGGTGCTTTTAAGTCTGTGTTGACTCCTGACAACTTCCTGAACTAGTCTCTACAGTTTTCAGAAGTGATTTTCCATTGCTTGCTTCTCAGGGCTGAGGGTGAGTAACTGCTCAAGGTCACTCAGAAGACTTTGTGCCTAAGGCAGGACTAGAACTCATAGTTTCCTGGTTTCTGAAATGGTGCCTTAGCCACTACACCAAACTGGCAATAACAATAATAACAAAAATGAATACAGTAGAACCTAACAAGATGAGACTAACCTATTCCGGAAGAATGCTCTTCATGTGAAATGCTCTTAAAGTGAAATGAGGTTTCCTATAGGAAACAATGGAAAGTCAGATGATCCATTCCATGCCCCCAAAAATATTCACA
>JANHZU010001174.1:294625-312889 GCA_032468055.1 Acrochordus granulatus
GTATTAATATTTAACAGAAAATACAGGAAATATGTACACAAAATGCAACCAATTTTCAGAACAAAATGGCTTCTTCAGGCAAAAGTCAGCATTAAATAGTCATTACTAAATATTTGCCACTTTAGCCTATGGAAGTTGTTTTTTCTGCTTTTTCCTGTCTTTGAATACTGCAAACAAATTTCCTGTATTTTCTGGTTGTATTCTAATAAAGAGATTGAGACATAATTAGATATAGTCATCATACCATTGCTAAAACAACAAATCTAATGGTGGCCTAAAATTTTTGCACAGTATTGTATATATATATAGTATATTGTAACTCTGATGGCAGGGACATGTCTATTTTTAATTAATTTGTCCTGGGAGCTTATTTGTTTATTAAACAAAGTTATATAGCTGCCCAACTCATAGACAGAGACATCAGTTTCTCATATATGTAATGAAAAATGAATAATGTTACAAGTTGTGTAACACTACTACTTATTCATTAAAAACTTCAAAGTCTAGGCTCTCTCTGTTTTATAGATTTAGAGCAGTCATTACAATAGAAAAACAATAAAAAGAATCTAAATGTCTGGGAAAACTGCATAATCAACACAGGGCTCTACAAGCAACCTATCCCAAGGCCTGGGAGAGCACCTAAGTGTTCAAAGATTTGCAGAACATCATCAGGGTGGAAGTTATATGGATCTCTGGGAAGAAATCATTCCAGAAGCCAGGCACCATGACAGAGAAGGCAACTCAGAGATTTTTTAAAATAAATTATTCTTATATTGCATTTAAAGTAATGACAGAAAAATGAGGAAAAAGCTCACAAGGATAAAATACATGCATTGACAAAGAAAAGAAAAAAATTATATAGAAAATATTTTTAAAAAGTGAAAAAATCCAATAAAAGAAAGAGGAAAAGGTATAATATATCAATCTAGCTGTAAATAGTTTCAATTTTGTGTACAGTTATCTGATATAGACTCCAATTATATTTCTAATACATAACTATCATATTTTTAACCTATTGTATCTTGTATAAATGAGTCCCATATTGTGCTATACTTGTCCATACAAAGTCTATGTCTCTAGTCAATCCACACAGAGTTGGCAAATGCAATCAGGTCCTTAATCCATTGACTGAAAGTGACCAGACATTAATCTTTCCAGTGCTACAATATCAGCTTTTTTAGCTATAGTAAGGGCAGGAAAATCTATTTACATTGTTTGAAATGTTTAACTTTTGTCACACAATTATATTTGTATAATCCAATATTTTCTCCCAAAATTTTTAAGTATAAGACATTATGAAAATATGTTTTAAAGAAGCATTATGTTCAGTACATCTACAACAAAATGCTGTTTTTCATAGTCCTTTTCTATATACACATAAAGGAGTCCATTAAATTTCAAATATTATTTTTTGTTGTATAAGCTACAACATTTATATTGTAAAGTAAATGAAATCCATTGACACTCTTGCTATAGAGTTTACATATTTCCCATCATCTAGGCAATATAGGAACTTCTAACGCTTTATTCCATTCATTTCATAGCATTTGCATTTCGAATTTTTTTATTGATAAACATCTGTAGAAACTAAGAATATCTTTTTTAATTTTAAAGTATTCAACAAATTGTTCTAGTAACTCAGATGTTTCAGAAGCTGAAAATGCTGCTCATCCAAACAATGAAGTTAACAAATGTTGTAAGTGTAAAAATTGCCATTGAGTTGCATACAATGGATGATATTTGTCTCTTAACATAGTGTATAACTCAGGATTTTCAAAATAGTGTACAAATTCTCAGAGTTCCGAAACTGCTTACTTCGGCAAAATGAGATAAGGGAATGACAAAACGAGGGTATCCAAATGGTCAGGAGGCCTAATGACCTTTTTAAAAGAAAAAGTAAGGATGCTGCAGACTCTTTCGAAAAAAAAGTCCCTAAGAGCCCAGGATTGAGTTATATCAAATCATGCATGGCACAGTTAAGGTGGATATCATCACATCTTGTGGTCATATATCCCACTATGAATTGATGAAGAAAGGTGTTGTGTGTTGTTGTTTTTTTGGCAGCTCAGTTTTTCATGTTCATCCCTAAACTACTAAAGTATTCTTAGTTATTGACTGATGTCAAAGACAAATTAGACTGGCTAGGATAAAGTGAAATGTGTATTTCATTGGAGTAAGAATGTCTTTATTCAGAAGTTAATTCCACCTATTTTCAAAGGCTGCCTCTGTAAGCATGTGTAAATCAGGGAATTCTTCTGAAGAGAGATGCTGTTAATGTATCTTCTGTCGAAAGAAGAATAACAGGTGTTTTTCTTTTCTGAATACCAAATGCCTTGTTGATAGTTAATGTTAGATAATAACATTTTATTTATTTATTAAATTTATATGCTACTGAAATCAAAACAACTCTTGTCTTGCAATACAAATTTTACATTTCACCATACTCTCACACTCCAGAATTATTGCTGATTCTGTTTATTATTGAAGAAAATTGTTATCCAAAGTGCCTCCAAGATCAGATTTCCTATTTAAAATGCCATTAGCTTTATCTAATCCTTTCTCTCTGTGTTATATACTAAGCAAGGCATGCAAGCTCATACAAACTAGCCAACATACCATGATGCACTAACCTTCTCATCTTGTTCCTCACTTCTCCTATGGAGCAGCAAATTCTAAATTACTTGTATGAGCAGTTATTTTAAATGTAATGGAGAAAAATGAATAAAGCAAATTTCTCAATAGGATAAAGAATTCAGGTAAAAGTGAATAGAATGCCTTTCCAGGTGTATTGAGATGGGGCTGAAGACATTGTATATCAAGTCAGCATCCATAGCTCCATAGCTCTTACCATATTTATTGGGGGGCAGGGGGGGCAAATTTCTATCCAGCATTTACAAAACAAAGAAAAGAAAAAGAATGCAAACCAAATGAATGTTAGCAGAAATGACAAGTGCATGAGCCCTTTTTTAGAAATAAGCAAAGCATCAACAAAAAAAAAATGATTGAAAAAAATCTGGAAATGCATGAGGTTAGATTCCATATCAATTTCAATCAATCTTTCAGCTCTACATTTTGGTGCTTACAGGAGAATAAAGAGGGCATCATCTTTTCAGGACAGCTAAAATAGGAGTGCAGCTTGAATCTGTTACTTAATTTGAACCTTTCTGTTAACAAAAACTATCCACTGTCAAGGGAGTTCCTGCATTAAAACAGAAAGTGGTTTAAACGTATCAGTAACCAGGGAACTTAAAAACATTAAAACAAGGAATATTTTAAATCTATTGCTACTAGGGGATGATGTCTGCTCTTATTAAAATCTTACCCCTGTTTCTAAAAACTGTCAAAATTGAAAATGTGTTGATTGATGTCACTGAGATAACCATGGTAAGCAAAATACCAGGGCAGAAGGTGATCAGTGCATGATAGACGATACCTCTGGTGGCCTTTCCCTGCCTTGGAGAAAAAGTTCGAAATGAAAGTGTTCTTGCTCTCAAGCTTGCACCTATGCAAAGTATGCTCCAAAGCAAACTAGGGGATAATGATAATAATGCAGAGGATCTAGATAAAAAGCTTTCAGAACAAAGTAATAGATCTTTCCTTGAAAACTACAAGGTTCTGGCTGAAATCAAGAATATTTGGGACCAAAACTTTTCCTAGCCCATAACAACAGTAGGGAAATCTGTCTTGATTTTAAAACAAGACGAATTATTTTTTTCCCTTCACCTAGAGGATATAGGAAAGCCCCCACAGAAGAGAATATGTGTAGCTCAAGATTGTACTGTAGAGTCCTTGGTGCTCTCTGTGCTTGGTTGTTTTCCTGCAGATGTTTCATTGACGAACTATAGGAGAGCCCGTTTGGTGTAGTAGTTAAGACACCAATCTAGAAACAGAAAGATCATGAGTTCCAGTCCTGCTTTAAGCACAAAACCAGCTGGATGGCCTTGGGCCAATCACTCTCTCTCAGCTCTAGGGAGCAGGCAATGGCAAACCATTGCTGAAAGCTGCAGGGACTAATCCAGGCTATTGCCAAGGGTTAAGACTGATTCAAAGGCACTAAAATAAAACAAAACAAAAAAAATCCAGAAGTATCTAAATGTGTTAAATTTTGTTCCATGTGATATGACTATATTTCAGAGGTACCATACTATATTTCAGTCTTTTACGAGGACACAAAATAAGTCTAGTTGTCATTATCCAAACCAATTTCCATCCCACTGATGCAAAGCTGAGGGTTTTATTGGCAAAGCACCTTTAGCTGTTGTGCGTTTAATTGTGTAGCAGCCCTTTGTTACATTCAAGTCCTGGGACATAACATGTACAAAGACAAGTTGATCCTGCCAGAGAATTAAATGGATTCTGTTTACCTCCTAGCTGTCACATTTGTTCCACCAGGGTCTGCTTCAGCTTTAGAGGTCTGGTCCAGCTTTATTTGTTTGTGTTTACAAGTCACAGGACAGCAGATAAACAGAGAAGATTGGATTCAGTTTCTGCCTCAGTTAAACCTTAGTTAAACATCAGAGAACAGAAGTGTGGTATGTCTTTTTATTTATTTGTGGTTCTTTTAAGTGACGTCCAGAGACCAACATTTCATGGTTGTTGGAAAGTTTATATAACAGTGGGAAACTGTTAAACAGCAGTTTACCTTTACTTTTAAAAAGAAATTGAGTTGATGCTAGGTTTTGCCTTATTATTTCAGATACTCCTTAACATGTTGCAGTTTGAATTGTTATTTCTTTCAGTGATCCATTTAATGTAAAATAGATATAAGGAGATAAAGTTTAGCTAGATTTAATGACATCCTTAGACATTTTATTCAGCTCAAGTCAAAATTAAATAAAAACTAGTGAAGTGATAATAGAACTTTTTTATAACCGAGTCTTCTCATGTTTTTGAAAATACAATTGAAATTTCTGTAAAACATTTTGCTGTGATTCAAAAATTTTATGTTTTCTATGAATAATTCATGCTAGATGTCTTTGTTTTTAGAAAATGTTTTCAATTATAGAAAAAAAACAAGTTGAAATCTTTGCTATTTATTTGTGCTTTTGTGTTTGCATATAAAAATGCTCTCATCCACCTCTCCAGCCACCCACACCCACACACACACAAGTTCTTGCTTTCTTTTAAAATTTTGTAATTTTGGGCAGTTTTCCAATAATAACATGCATTTAATATCTTATTTTTCCCTTTCTATACATCAGACAAGGAAACATCCATTTTTAAGAAGCAGTTGGCCCGTAAGAAATTGTATGACTTCTGTCCTATATTTTCCTATTTAAGATCTCATATTTTATAAAGTTTTAAGTTTCCTATATTATTTTCACGAGAACAGAATCTATTGTTCTTGCTTTTTAGTAGCTGTCTTTCAGAATTAAATCTCTCTCTTTTAAAAGTCCACATAACTCTTTCTATCAGACCTTTGAAATTCCAGTTGTTCAAATCAATTTTTATACTGTAAATGGTTAGATAAGGAAGTTTGGGTTGGTATTTTTATGGGCCTCTGGCCAAGAAAGAAATATTAATGATGGTTATACAGTGGCTTAATTTTTAAATGCAAAATCCATGCTAAATTTTAAACTTCCATTTAAATTGTAACTATTTTGATGGAATAGATTTATGGATTTTTCTGATTTTATTTTTAAAAAGATATATCAGAAGGTAGTGTTTCTTATGGGCAATGGCTAACAGATGAGTGTAAAATATATAATTAGCTTCACAATAACTCTTGATTAGAGTTGCAATCCTTTGTCAACTTACCTTCCAATGAGCCCCACTGAACTCAGTTATCATTGCACTAAAGTTGTAATATAAACCAGGGATGAGAAAAAGCTGTTAAGCTGTTAAAAGTGTGTATATCAAGCTTTTGCTTTTACTTTGCCCTTTTACTTAGAACAACTAAGGACTTTTACTTAGGACTACTTTACTTTGTCCTTTTAATATCCTGAGTTTTCTGAAATTCCTAAATCATACTTCAGTACTTGGATAATATTTTCCTGTGTACTTGAATTAGAAAATATAATGTCAGCAAGTTTGAAGAGAACAAGAGGGATAGAAAATATTGCTGCTATTACATCTTCTCCTCCTGCTGTCACCATGAATTTATTACAGAAAATTCAGGGTTTATGAATTGCTACCTGAAACTAATAGGGATGTGTGGTGGCATGAGTGATTAAGACACTGAGCTATTGGCTAGAAGGTTGGCAGCCTGAGTTGAGACTCAAGAGTGCCGCATAATGGGGTGAGCTTCCATTGTCTGCCTTGCTCCTGCTAACCTAGCAGTTCAAAATCATGTTAAAATGCAAGTAGTTAAATAGGCACCAAGAGTAGTGGGAAAGTAACAGCATCTGTGCACTTTGACGTACATGATCATGGAAGTGTCTTCAGACATGCTGACTCTTCAGTTACGAAATGGAGATGAGCACCACCCTCTAGAGTCAACCACAACTAGCAGGGGAAACCTTTATCTTCACCTGAAACTAATAAATAAACTTAATTCACAATTTCAGATTTTCACACCTTAAGAATTCTTGATAAGTTATCTTACTCAAATCTCATGCAAGTCAAAAGCCAAAATAAGGTACAATAACTCTGGCATGAAACAAATGGAATGAACTTAAGCTTGTTACTTTCTGAAAGAAGTCCTGTATCAGCAGGATATCCAGTTGCATTCTCCACTTTGGTGACATAACAACAGTGTGAATAATTTTTTTAAAAGGCACATTGGACCAAAATGTACATAAACCTTTAAAAAAAAGAGGAGAAGGAGGAGGAGAAGAAGGTTCATTCGAAAGCAATGCATCTGTGGACTGAAACAGAAAATTTCTCAGACAGAAATAACATTTATTTTACATATAAATTGATTTTGTAGGAATTAGAAGATATCATCCTGTCTGTCAGGCAGTAGACAAGTCATGCAAGAAAAAAATAATTGCTGAGTTCGTATCAAATATATGCAGATGTGAATTTTGGAGATAAAGATCCATAGCATTGCCCAGTTGACCAAAAAGGCATTCCTGGAAAAGAGAAGAAACATTCTTTCTCTGAAAAAGGGGAAAAACACCACTATTTTCTTTGTTGGTTCTTTAGGGAAAAGTCCACACAATTAAAAATGACAGCAATAATTCCTGTTTCAATTTCTGTAGAACTATTAAATTATCAAATACAGTGTAATGAAATATTACAATGGCCTGGAGCTCCCCCTTTAGATCATTTTAACATTTTTTGGGGAAAAGTCGACTACACTATATTAAACTATATTCTAATAATTTTAAATCTAAAGTAATACTATAAGACTTGCACAGACACAACTGCTCCTGTAGCCACCACAAAAAAATATTCAAAGGGTGGTGAATATTATACTAAATTTCATTTCATTTCTGTATAGATACCACTAATGTTCATTATGTGATACTTAACATTTCCTACATACAAATATTACTGTTTTGTAAAATACAAAGAAGAAATTATGTAGGTTTAACAAATGGACAATTACATGACATCCAGGCAGTTACCATTAACAGATAGAAGTTGCAAAATAGGGAGTTAATTGGTTGTGTGCTTTCAAGTCATTCTTGGCTCCTGTCAAGTGCCTGGACAAGGCCCTACAATTTTCTTGGCAAGGTTTTCAGAAGTGATTTGCCATTTCTTCCTTCCTAGGGCTGAGAGAGAGAAAGAGAGGGAGAGAGACTGGCCCAAGGTCACCCAGTTGGCTTTGTCCCTAAGGTGGAACTAGAATCCACAGTCTCCCAATTTCTAGGAGCCTTAACCACTATAAACTGGCTCTCATGTTGATCATATGTCTTGCTTTTGACTGGTGTCACATTTCACTGTTTTCACCCACCATACAATTACTTTGATTGAGCTTATTACAGTGGTTGAAGCCAACTATTGAGATTTGGAAACCATTATCTGTGGCTTAGAATGATGTGTGAGCTAGACACTATGACTTCCTGTAGAAACGGGTCAGCTTTAAAATTGAAGATCCTTTAAAATGGGATACCAGCATCGATGAACAAGTATCCCAGCAATGATTTTACAACATTCTTTTAATAAACTTTCTTTCTTTTCTATCTGAATCTGCTTTCTATGTATCCAGTCCTTAATTGGACATTTCTTGAAATAGCATGTTGCTTTGGAGCTACATAGGAATGCTTTATCCTCCTTCCATTGCAGAATAGCAAGTTGTGACATAATGAAAAGCCTTGTCCAACCTTGGCATATCCAACCTTGGCAACTGTAGTTGGCTGAGTAATTCTGGAGGTTGAAGTCCACACATCTTAAAGCTGCCAAGGTTGGACATCCCTGCTTATCTGAATGAATCAGAATTGCTCCCAAACAGAGTATTGTCAGTATGAAATGATATACATTACCAGCTAAGAAGAAAGGTATTGGTACATTCATTCAATCCATTCTAAAGAGATCTAACTTTTCACTACCCTTCACTATCTTTATCTTTTATCCTTGAATGTCAAAACTTTTGGGGCCTTTCTTGAATATTTCATGTACTAACAGCATACGTTTATGCAAATGGCTAATTTTACTTAATTTTCTAGTAATCCTGTTTATATATTGTACTATATATTGTTTTATAGTTATATTGTGCACTGCCCAGAATTGTAATGGAATCAGACAGCTTTTTAAAGCAAGTAAATAAATACATACTCTCTTAAATGTCCTTAAATGAATAAGAACTAAAAGCTCACACAAATATGTGCTTCAGCAGCCTCTTAAATTTCTGTAGCTGAAGTATCCCATAACTTTTAGTTGCTGAAACATTGCATTCATTCTGTTTCAAGCATTTGTCTCCTGTGTCATATTTTAAAAAGATTACTTATCTTCATTTTTACTAGCCAGGGCAACAGAATTTGGGTCAGTTAAAAATATTTCAGGGGTTAAATGCTTACTGAATTTTCTCTGTTCTCTAGAAGGCCTTGTTTATTTCACGAGCTGTCAAATGGCGCCTCCTACCTGCCCAGTGGGAAAAATAAAATTAAAATTAACCAGAACTGCTGTAATCACAGTCAAAAGTTGCATGCATTCAATAAACTCCTTCAGTTCCATCCTTGGAGGTGAAAGGGCCTGGGATATTGTTTGCACAAAAATAGCTTGCCCTTTTCAATAAAGGCAATCATCAGCTGCCCTTTATCTGTTGACTGCAAGGGAAAATATTCTAGGTCATCATAGCCAGTTTTTCCCCAATTTAGTATCTTGCATTTTAAAAAGGACAATACTGGATTTGCAGGCTCCTATTCATTTGTGAATACTTGTCATGCAGCTTGGAAGGAAGAACACAGCTGGTCACTCATATCCTTATTGAAAAAGAGGGGTCGTTCCATAGCATCCTTTTATTGGAGAACAACTCCACCCTTTTAAAGTGGAGCAAAATAAAATATGACAGCATAAAGTTACTTTCCGTTGATCACAGATTCTCTTCTAGTATACAGAGGTTTGTGCATCATCCAGACTCTTGTATTTTTTTGCAGTGAAGCATAATTAGTTCATTTGATCAATTTGCTCTGTTTTAATGGAGGAGGAACACTTCATTTAACATTTTGAGTGCCTCTTCCTAGGCTGAAGGTCAATGGATGAAAAAGTTCCTTTGCACAGCTTGTTCTTGTCCACCCAGCAGAACATCAAAAGATAACTGTATTGTGACAATGCAGAAGAACAGTGACTATTTAGATAATTTAAACATCAAGCAGATTGTATCAGGTCAGTAGACAGTTGCTCATTTTGTTCAAACTCAGGTCTGAGCCCTGTACATTTTATTGGCCTTGCAAATGAGAAAGAGAAGACAGACAGTGTGTGGCTGTTAGCACCCAAGATTTAATGCTGGGCTCCTTATCTATACAGCTGGTAACTATTGAGATTTAATGGTTAATTTCTTGATTGTTTTACACAAGCTGACTTTCTCTGTTGGAAACTGTCCAGAGCCATTTAGGAATATATGGCATAACCATCTATAAAATAAAATAACAAGGAATCAAAGATTCTAGACATTTAAATTTACATAAGAACATATTCTGATAGAGAAGTTGGAAAAGAAGGCTTGAATTTCTACCACTGCAGCTGCTATGGAGCATCATTGAGGGAGTGTGGGAGATAAGCTGGAAGTTAGAGTTTCCCAGGGCAGGAATGCTGAAAATGTCAAGAACCAACTGCACCTAGCACTAAGCCTAAAGAGCCCAAGGCTGGATTTCTATTAAGTCATGAGAAGGGCACAGTATAGGAAGGGGCTGCAACTTCATTCTGTCAGAGGGCAATTAACTTATTGAAATGGCATCAGTCTTAATATATAATAAAGACACTTTAGTAGGCCTGCTGAGTCTGGGAATTTTTAACCAAGTTCAAGAGTGCCAAGAGAAGGAACCTGGTGGTGAAGACTTCAGAAATCCTTGACAGCTAACATAATTATGTTGTTTAACATTCTTTGTATAGTAGATATGCCCCCACTTAGATAGAATCAGTATTGGGGATAACCATCACTGTATTTAGTAGTAGTTGTCGTTGTAAAGCTACTTTCATTTGAAAGCAAAGGGTGCTAAGAGAGTTGATTAGAACTACCAAAGTAGGTTTTCCTAAAATGGGTTAAAGTGCTAATTAGGCGAGGCAACTACAGAAGGCTGAGCACCAAAGAACTGATGCCTTCAAATCGTGGTGCTGGAGAAAACTCTTGAGAATCCATTGGACTGCAAGGAGAACAAACCAATCAATCCTAAAGAAAATCAACCCTGATTGTTCATTGGAAGGATAAATATTGAAGGTGAAGCTCAAATACTTTGGCCACCTAATGTGAAGAGAGGACTCATTGGAAAAGACCATGATGCTGGGAGAGATTGAAGGCAACAGGAGAAGGGGATGGCAGAGGATGAGAAGGTTAGACAGCATCATCGGCACAGTGGATCTGGGTTTGAGAGGGCTTCATGAGGCAATGAAGGACAGGGAGGCGTGGCATGCTATGGTCCATGGGGTAGCGAAGAGCCAGAAGTAACTGAGCGACTGAACAACAAGGAGATAACTACATTTTTTTGCCAGGACCAGGTACTTTTTCCCTAGATGTGATCTGATCTGCCTTGTTGAGGAACAACAAAGATCTGATTTGCTTCTTCAAGGTGTTTTCCTTGTTCTTGAAGCTTTCTCCCTCTATTGTCTTCTGCTAATGCACATACAAAGAAACTTCTTAAGGCTACTGGATGTGCCACTGGAATCTCCAGAAGGTAGGCAGAACAAAAATAACATGGCAGTTTTGCTTTGTTTTTTAGAAGCAGGAATTGAGCTGATTCACAAAGCAACTGCAAACATGTACTTTGCACAGAATTGCACCAAAGCATCCCTTCCAAGTTTGCATAACCTCACCAGTGATTAGGCTTTATGCTTGAAATGCTTTTCTTTATGCTTTCAAAGCTGCCTTGAACATTTTACAGAAAGGCCAAGAGGTAAATATGGGAAATAATATCTCAATCTATATCTTTTAGCAGAAATGGATGAACATGCTGATATTGTGTCAAGCAGAAGTGGCTTGATCTATTTTACAATTCATTCTAAACAGTATTGACCTTTCTTTGATAAATCATATTTGGTGCTTAGAAATATTCCTAAATCTGGGACTGTTTCTGGATGTTCAGGTAGCAGTAGTGAGCAGAAGGGCCTTTTAATTAAGCGAATCAATTTCACTAGCCATGACCCTTCCTAGGACATGGATTGTGGGAAATAGATTGAGATCTCCTGATACACCACTGGCTGTTCTACTGAAAATTATCTAGATTTTCAAATTTCCCCCTTTTAATAACAAATAAAAGTGTTCACTGTTCCCACAAAATTAGATTTCAGAAATAAACGAGGATGATGATATGGAAGAATTAAAAATTGGTTTTTGTCTGAAAGAACAGAAAGCTAAAGTTTTAAACATAAATTCTTGGCACTTATATGCTCAAAGTTGCCTCACTGCTTAGTGTAGTTAAAAGAATAAAGCACTTTATCAATCCAAAAGTACCATTCTACATGTACTGTAATTTTAACTGGTGGATCTTTAATTCTAACTAAAAATAAACAGTAGCAACAATTATCGAAATATAATAAATAAATAAATAAAAATAAAAACTCTCTTCATATCTTCAGACCTGTTCAGAATCATTCATGCTCTAAGTACAACTAAGCACAGTATCATCTTTATATAGAGCTACTCAAAAAGATGGCTGAGTTGAACTGCTCCAAAACTGCTCAAAACTTCTCTCATATTAGAGTAGTGCAAGATTTACCTAACCTACTTTGTGACCAGAGTTATAACTCCAATTAATTATCCTGATTTGTTTTGTGATGGGGTGAATACTAATTAATCATGTAAAATTTTCTAGAATGTGGAAATAGGAAAAACTAATGCCATTTTCCTATTAGCTAATGGGAAAAACCAAAAAGTACTCAAATTTTGGTAACACAGACCAAATTTCCCAGGAATTGGTACAGAAATCTTTAAGCTATGTGGTATTTTGTCTACGGAAACTACATCTACTTCTGCAGTATTCCCAAGAGTTATTGGGAGACCAGCACAATTTGCCTGAGATCACATACTTCCATTTGGCTTCCTGTTTCTAAGGACATTGCCTAGTAACATGCATATCTATTGTATGGCTAAAATTAGAGGCAAAAGTAGAGCTTCCCAGGCCTCAAGACAAATTTCTTAGGAAGAGCCCCATGTTATGACAAAGGTCATCAAGTAAAGATAAAGGTTTCCCCTGCCAATTGTGGCCAACTTTAGGGAGTGGTGTTCATCTCCATTTCCTAGCTGAAGAGCCAGAATGTCCAAAGAAGCTTCCATGGTCATGTGACTGGCATAACTATACACCAAGGCGTACAGACACTGTTACTTTTCCCACCAAAGGTGGTATCTATTTATCTACTTGCATTCTTACATGCTTTCAAACTGCTAGGTTGGCAGGAGCTAGGCAGACAACGGGAGCTCATTCTGCTGCAGTGCTTGGGTCATGAACTCGAGCTGCTGACCTTCCAGCCAACAAGCCCAATGTCTTAACCACTTGTGCCACCATGCTGCTCATGAAAGAGCTAATTCAAGGAAACAGGGGTATCTGGAGCTTGCACATACAAACCACTGCCATGGTCCTCTAGCTGCAAAATATTAGACAAACACTAGATGTTAACAAGGAGAATTTCTGTTCCTGCTTGCTGCCATCTAGATATAGGAATTAATTATCAGACTAATAAGCATCCAAAGAACCATTATGTAAACAATTTGCTACAAACTTCCCATCAGTCAAGAGAACCATTCTCCCTCTTGTCCACAGTAAGAATGCAGAGAAGAAGCTCAGGAAATCTCTTGCCTAATGTTACTGAGATTTCTCCTTTGCTTGCTGGAATTCATGTATGTATCCCAACTTCATTTGGGTCAATAAATCTTGCTAAAGGGAATGGTATGAAAATTGACACTAGTGATCACTCTACTGCTTGCAGCTTGTACCAGTTAACAACTTCAGTGCCGCATTTTGCATCACTTGCCCTTTCCAGAAATTTTGAAAGGATTGCTATGTTGTCAACATAGGATATAGCTAGGCATGGATAATTTGTATGGAATCAGACCAGCTCAGGGACAGTCATAGCACTAACCATAATGATGCTAAAGCAAATCTCACCATATTTGCCATTGTGAACTGCTGCTTTTTTCTAGGGCTGTGCTAGTAGTAGGCTTCAGATTCAAAACAGAAAGATTTATATTTATACCCCCTGTGCAACTTTTTAAATAGAATGCACCTTTTCCCAAAAACATGCTGCAACTACAATCCTAGGGAAGCATATATTGTACCCAAATGCCCTTCTCAGGAACTGTGCCTTTGAATCCAAAGAAGCTACTTGGATAAGCAGCAAAACAAAATGAAAGAAAAGAAGTCTAGTTGTCATGACTCAACCTTCAGACAATTCAACCTGGATGACTAAGAATCTTCATTGACTTTGAATCCAAAGCACTTCATAGTTTCATTTCAGAATAGATCCATCAATGGTTTGGAAGGGGTTGCACGTTCCCATTCTAGGGGAGTGCAATCTGGTGCAATCTTCCTGGATACACAGCTTCTGCACAAGGAGTGAGCAGAAAGGCCTTTGCACAGGTTCAACTGGTGTACCGGATGCACCCATTCCTAGATTCCTGGGCCTCTGTTATTTGCTTTAAAGCAGAGCTGTGTGTTTTTCAACATTCAAAGAATATTCTTTGAGCCACCAAGAGTCATTTTCTGAGTTTGGCAGCATATAAATTTGATCAATAAACATTAAATTACTTAAGCAATAGATAAATTATCATTAAAGTGATCATCATGTGAGGGTTTTTCTTTATCCTGAAACTGAATAAAGAAAAACTATCATTGTTTTATAGGTTTAGAAATGAAGATCCTATTTTTTGTTCAGGTGCCCTAAGTTTTAATGATTATTCAGAAAGAATGGAAAACCAGAGAATCAACAGTCCTCCCCATTTCAATTTCTGCTTTGCCGTCCATGTGTTCCTTTTTACTGTTTTATGGACCAGCTTTTGTGTCACCTGATGGAAAGAAACAATCCAGCCTTTTTTAATCATGATGAGGCATGTCTTTGAAGTGGTCAGTGTTGCAGCTTCTTATCTCTGTCTGGCCATTGCACAAACAACTTGGCACTCCAGCATCAGTAGCTGGCTTTCCTACCTTCCAACTGCTTCAAATTAAATTGCTGTTGAGGCTTCATAAATTAAGAACAGAAGAACCAGTTTTAGGCTCATTTGCTCTGAAGAAATAAAAAAATGGCTGGGTTCTGGTTTGCGGCAGTCTGCTGTTTGCTACTTGAAGGAGGGGAGAATAGGGGAACGGGAAGGGATAGCAAACCAGCCTTCTCCCCACCTCTTCCACCAGTATGTTTTCTAATCCCTGGACAGATTAATAAGGCATTTTGTAAGAACGTGCCTGATTCTTCTTATTACTTTTATTTATTCATTCATTCATTCATTCATTCAATTTCTATCTCAATCAATGACTCTGGGCAGCTTACAATTAAGTATTATATACACAACAGTGTGAAATCACAGCTGCCAATTCTTTATCCAGTGTTGACCTTCATTGACATCAAGTTCTTCTCAAGAACTTAGGATGGGGTAATGTATTAGAGTAGTTTATATATGGATCCAAGCAGTGTGGCCTTTTGCAATTGACTGTTGGAAATTTTGTCTATGAGCAGATTTTCTAAGTGCCATCCAATAGTTTATTAAATAGCACCCAGTGTGCCAATAACACTGGGGGCACCACAGCTGTTTTATGCCATAATCTTTCTACTTTGATTTTACTATTAATGGCTCAGTTCCATAAGGAGGGCAGAGCAGCTACCCCATGAGGCTTTTGAAAAGTAGCAAGTGATGTCAGCTGATAGTATTTTGAATTAAGCTAATATCCAGGTTTCACTTCAGTTGTAGACCTGCCAGGATGTAAGAGAAGTCAGCCCTGGCTCTATCATAACCATGATACGAAGAACAGCAAAGATTTAAATCTTGGCATTGTCTGAAAAAGCAGAGCAGCTGACAGCTGGTAGGGCAGATTTTTCCAACATGTCCCTCTTGGAAAAAACATTTTCTTGTCTTGTTCCAAGCAAGCACTGGGATCACTGCAAAGAAGCTAGAAATGACATGCTCCATTAGTCAAAGAACATCTTACTAAAATTAGCAGTTTTTCATCCTCCAAGGACTTGCAGCGTAGTACGCATGCATAATATTCAAACGAGTGTGTATATGTATACACATGCACACATGCATGCATTTGACAGTGTGGTGTAGTGGTTAAGCTGCTGGACTAAGAGTGGAGCAATTTGGATTCCAGTCCTCCTTTAGGCATAGAAACATTTTGGCTAGTTGCTATTTCTCAGCCCTAGATAGAAAAGTCAAAACAATTCTATCTACCAGGAAAAGTATGGCAGATTACTGTATAATACATAACCTTAAGTGAAGTGGCCTTCATCATACAGTGGACTGGGGGTGTGTATTGTGTGTGTGTGTATTCCTCTCTTTTTGACATCTAAGCTCTTTTTTTTCTGGTGCTTTGATTCTAGACCATCACAAACTCAGACAGGTGGCTTGTGTTGCTGTGCAGCTTGTATTCTTGACAGCTCCTACATTTACACTAGACTCCAAGACTCAAACATCCATCCTGACACTGCCAGCATTAGTCAATAAACAGATTAACATTTAAAAGCAACTTGGCTTCCCGAAAGAACAGTCTGTTGCTTAATTTTTACTGCATTCATGTGGCCTGAAAAAGCCAGCTACTAGTCTAAACAGGTTTCTCACTGTCCCTAATTTTTAGTTGTAACTGAGTGGTGTCAGAACCATCTCAGAAAAGATTTTCAAAATTAAGAGCAAAGAAGAAAGAAAGAAGTCTGATGCTAAAACAGCTAATATGTGATAAAAGCATTAAGAAAAATCTTAAACTCTCCATGGTTCATAAGAATAAGCTGTACAATTTTTTAAAAAAAAAATCCATTTGAATTTGCTATCACAAATATATGTTGTTCCATTTAATTTCTGCCTTATAGGATTATTTCATTTCATAAATGAAACTTCATTACTGTTTGTGTTTCTGAAAAGAGGAGAGATGGATTTTTTATTTTTATAATACAGCTAAATGAAACTTGCAGGAAGGATAAAGGAAGAGATGAAGTCTGGCAAATTTCAGACACATAGGTCAGTAGTGTTTCATTTGGTTTTATGCCAAAAGTCATCAAAGTTGGAAACCTTTTGAGAAGTTTCTGTTGTCCTCCTAGCTTGTTTCTGAACTAAAATTTCTATGGAACTCATGAAGAATGCAGAGGCTTCTTTAGGGCAGGAAATGAAAAATTACATGACTAATATAGCCACCCATCTCAGCCAAGTGACTCTGGCATAATGTCACAAGGCTTGCAAAACTGATCTAGGAAAATGCCTTTCAACCTCTTAAAGTAAAGTAATCACTGCAATAGTTTCTAGGAAATTAGTTTGCAGATACAAAAACAGCTAATTTTCAATAATATCTGAGGATGGATTGCAAAAAATGTTTGGTTGGCTAAGGTAGAAAGAGAATCCCAGAATTTCTGTTCCCCAAAATGAACAGTTTATCAACACAAATGCTATAACAGCAACAAAAGCACTGACATCCCAGGATGAAAGATTCTGAATTATGTTACTCACAGAACTGGAAGTATCAATCAGCTGAACTGAACTGAGTTGCAATGATATAATTATTCTTATTCGAAAAAAAAGTGGATTAGTATGGATCAGGATTTTAACATCCTTTAGCCAACATTATGAGAAATGTTTATACTTATTTTGGAAATGATGAAAGTATAGTTTTCTCTCTGGAAAATATACAATCTAGACAAACAGTGTGTCTTGTAATCTGCTCAAAAATAGGTCCCATAATCTACCCTATAGAATACTTTAATTGTCTATAGGTACTAGATTAAATAAATAACTGAAAAATGTAAGGACTTAAGCAAGCCAGAAAAACAATGTTCTTCTTTTACACATAGAAAGGAATTCAGTGCTCAGAATCAACCAAATCTGGGGGTGTGGATCAGGAAAAAATATTCCAAATAGATTTGTCCAAATGCATCACTGTTAGATCACTCTTCAATCACCAAGGTATCTGAGTTGATATCGGAATAGGTCAGAGACTGGTGCTAATGTTGTTTCCTGTAAATTTATAGGGTAACTAAAAGCAGAGTTAGGTAAGTAACTGCTCATCTTTCTTCGGTTTACACATACATATGTTGTTTTTTCTGAGATGCAGGTCCCTAGAGATAGGTTTCTGCAAATGGTGAAAATCAGCTCTATTATCTACTTCTGTTTGCATACAAGAGGTGTATTCATGGGAAGTCTTTGGCATAGATATTTTGTATGCTATCTCTCTTCTAACACTTTTCTTTCAAAAGTGTTTTTTTAGTTGGAGTTCCCCAAAAATGCCACTAGAAGTGTCTCTTTGTGATGGCTGACCTCTACTCTAGAATTCTCTTCTATGAATCACCATCTGGAATTAAGATTGCCAGGAGAAATATAACAACTTCAGATATGCAGACGATACCACTTTAATGGCAGAAAGTGAAGAGGAGCTAAAGAGCCTCTTGATGAGGGTAAAAGAGGAGAGTGCAAAAGCTGCTTTGAAATTCAACATTAAAAAAACTAAGATCATGGCAATCGGTCCCATCACTTCCTGGAAAATAGAAGGGGAAGAAATGGAAGCAGTGGCAGATTTCACCTTCTTGGGCTCCAAGATC
>JANHZU010001174.1:346894-356967 GCA_032468055.1 Acrochordus granulatus
ATAGTTTGCAAATAGATTCTTTCCAAATCAGACAATGTGATTGTCTGGATTTGTTTTCACATTTTGTCTCTCATAGTGGAGGTATCCCTATGATGACAATTACAGGCCTCTCTCATCTTTTTAAGTGGGAGAACTTGCACAATTGGTGCTGGCTAAATACTTTTTTGCCCCACCGTATTATGTCTAAAATATAATTATCATAAAAGTTATCGTAATGCTGCAAATGTATTTCCCCCTTAATCATTATATTCTAATCTTTCTCCTTAGATTTCAATTATAACCTGCCTATTGATAGACAATAAGCAAAAACACAATTTGAAATCTGCTGCAATCAGCATAGTTAAAAATGTAATCCCTGAATCCTAAGAAGTGGCAAACCCAATTTCTACAAATACACATTCTTTGTGTTAGGGATGATGCCACAATATTCTCCAATTACTTTTACATCATTTGTTTGCTGAACAAACACTGAAGCTGTGATAATGTACTGCAGTTTTGTTTTGTTATGTTACTGAGGAACTCTAGCCAAGAGCTATGACCATCATTTACATCTACAGCAGGACTTGTCAGCAGTTCCCACACTTTGGTGTGGCCAAAGAAAAGGAATGAACTGTGGTTATCTTCAAATCCATGAAATCTGGCAAGCATCTACTATTCAATGGTGACTAAAATTTTTTTTAATGAGATGCACATGTCTGGATGGGTGTTTCATAAATACTTTGGATGGGCCATCTTTCTCCCTAGATGCTCCTAACCCTCAGACTTCAGTTTTGCCTTTTGGCATGAACCTGAGGACTTTCCAAGGCACATTAGCCCTCACTACTAGTGTTTTCATCCTGGTCTGTAGGATCCTGGTCTGTAATGTTCTACATGACATAAAATATGACCAACAGAAATTGCTTTGAAATGCTGATTTTGTTGCCTTTTTCAGCCTCATTCTGACCTTATTGTGTTTCTTACAAAATGTATTTCTTGGGCTTCATTCCCCCTCCTCCTTTTTCTTTTTCTTTTCTTTCAGTCCTTGCAACCTTTTCAAATGTAATGAGGTGCTATTATTTTAAATTCCTTTTGCTTCCAACAGGCTTGTTGCCTGATGAGAACCTGACGGTGTTTTCTTTAAGAGCAAGGCCAGATTGCAATCAAGTAGACTCTCTGGTGAGCATCCTTACAAATTTATCATCCTTTTTTCTTAGCCTGAGATAATGCTGAGGTCTGGCAGAAAAAAAGGTGGGGGGAGACCCTCTCTCTTTTTCCAAGCTTATTTATTATTTTCACACAACACTGGCAATAGGAAGATGTCTGAGCTGCTATTTGCTAGATATATTTTAAAAAATATGTTGATATGTACTTGGATTATGTTATGGGTCATATTGTGCTTCAGCATTTTATTAAAGCACACAAATAATTCCCTTTGTCCTAGTCCTAGCAACTGCAGGAGGTCCATATGCTCCAGACCACACAATTGAAGAATTGAGACAGACATCCCCATAGGGATAGGCAACTGGTGGGATCACAATTTGGAGCCCTGCCTGCCAGCTGACCCTGAAAATAAACTCTCTCAGACATAACAGCAGCAGTATTTTCCCATTCCTCCCTCAACTCATAAGAAGAGGCTTCCTAACACACCAAAGGATGGAACTCCACTAGATATAAGCATATAAACATACTTTGAAGAGCAAGATGGGGTGAAGCGAATATGGGCCCATGTCAGGCAACAGTGGCTAAAGGGCTTGAAGTGGTTGCAAACTTTCCTTACAGAAAGCCTCATATTCAACAAACAGGTATCACCTATCTTTGTTATTTTAAATGCACATGGTACTTAATATTGAATTTAATAATTTAATCAAAGTTAACCAAAAGGTTGGAAATATGGTAGAGGAAGGAGAAGGGAAGATATTCTGAAAACTGTGGTGAGAAGAAACCAAAAGTGGATCCCAAAGACATAAGATAGCAAGTCATAAATTATGAGGGTGATAGTGATGGTAATGGTAGCAGTGGTGATGAATGATAGTGATCTTCATCCTCCCTTTCTACCCTTTCACCATGGTACTCATGGTGCAAACAGTAGAAGAAATTAACATTAAAAAGTTAAAATCTTCCATTCTTTCTGTTGTGTAGATAAATGATGGTGAAAGGAATGCAAGTCTTATGTGTTAACTGTCTTTGAAGAAGTAGAAGAAAAAATATTATAAATATCAGTGAAATGTTATGGGCAGTTTAGTGGTTACAGTACACATTAAGTCACAGCCACATAACCCAAATTCTATATGTGGGTTTTACCACCATCTGGTATCAAACAATGTTATAATCTCATAGGACTTCAAAGAAAGAGAAACATCAGAAATGGCTGAGATGGTCTACCACATTCTGTGCGTGAACTGCCCATGAGATTGCATCGGCCAGATGAGGCACAGGTTAGGACAACAATTAAAGGAACATGAGTGGGCGGTGCAAAGGGGGGACCCAATGTCACTAGTGGCAGCCCACAGCCACAAATACAACCACATGTTTGATTTTAAAAGGGCAGCTATTTGGGGGGAGAATAGCAAGGGAAGTCATCGAGGCCTGGAAAATGGGCTCTTTAAGAGCAAATCATGTTTAGACCTGCTGTCAACTTATTGGGTGCTCCGCGGTCAGTTAAAGTGCAGTGGTAATCAAGCACATGTGCGCAAAGGGAAAAAAGGGGAAAAAAGGGGAAGATGTAAAGCAATGGAGCACAGAGTTAGGGGCAGTGTGGAGATCAGCGGATAAGCTGTGTGCGAGTTGTTTGGGTTTAAACCACTCCGATGATGGGCCCGAGGACAGACCCGAATGCTCAGAATAAAAAATTGAATATTACGGAGACTGATTCTCTTTCCATCAGAAAAGGAAACGCCCCTCTGCTCCTAGTTACAGAATGACTGTGAATTAAGCAATGTTCTTTTAGCAAATAGAGCATAATTAGATGCAGATTTTAAGCTTATAATTAATTATAAAAGCAATTTTCAAATATGCTAAAAATACTTGATTGGATCAAAGCAACGGTTCAAACATTGTGATGCTGCAACCCCAATAATAAATGAGCCCATGTGACCCCCCATCCCATCAACCAAACCAATGACTTCAGAGGGGATAAAGCTATGCAAGAAATAAACATGCCATCCATTCTCAATTTTAATTTTCACAGTTGCCCAGGGTGCAAACCCTCAAGCTCAGGCCTTGGGTTGAATACTTGCAAGACCATGCTCTATCCCCCCTTTCCCCACATAAACACAGGATATATGCATATCCAAGCATAGGCACACATGGGATGGATGCTCAGGGCTGGACCTCTGCAAGACTGGACCTTGATGGACCTCACTCCTATTCTGCCTGGACAAGCTGGTGCCTGGGAAGAGTAAAAACAACTTCTGACAGCAACCTTGCCCTAAAAATGTAAGCCTGCAGAATTTCACATCTTCTTGTGGACCCTCCCCCCATCAAAGAGGTCACCACCCACAGTTTGAGAACCCCTGATATAAGGACTGAAGAGAAGAATGTTCAGCCCAGATTTTTATACAAGTGCAGCCAATTTGCTAATCCCAGGCCTATACATAAATCAGATGTGCATGCCAATATCCACTATACAGTTGTGCAATTCAAGAATGTGTACCAAAATGGATATTGTAAAAGGAAATACATAAGGTAATACATCAAACTAAAAAAAAACTTTTAAAACTCTGTAGCCTGGGAAAGGTTTAAAAAATTTCTATGTGAGGAGAAATTAACACAAAAATGTGAATATATGTGAAGTCTTCCCTCCCTTGTTCACAAATGAGAAAGTGGCTGAAACCACCTATCACTAACTGCAAAAGGTGAGAAAATTTCTCAGTGTTTTTCAGACTATGGATTTATATTTCATATTCTAATATTTGAGAATATATTTCATCCCCTGCTATTACAAATCCAAATAATAAAAAAATAGAAAAGATTACCTGTAATAAACAGTAACTGGTAGTTACCTATAATAAACTCTTCATGCAATGAGCTTTTTCCATACATCCTAATATTTATAAATTCAGTTAGTTTGTATTTTAGACCTACTTACTCACAATGATATGATGAACATACTGGACACTTGAGAAAATGTTTTCATATTAAAGCTTATACAGTACATGCTTTGGAACACTTCCAGTATATCTCTCCCAGGAGACCAAACTTGTGATGTTTAGGAGTTTCCAAATTGTACATTGTTCAGCAACAAATTTATTATTAATGAGCTGGAATTCATCCTATATATTTTTGGCACATCTCATTCTATATTTCTGAGAAGTATTACCCAAACTGGATCCCAACCATAGTACTGAATAATGAATACATTTATGCTACTGATAATGCTTGATTCATTGTGTTATTAAGGCTGTTCTAAACCTCACATATTGCTTGAACTTTGTATGGGTTATAAAAAAGGGGGAAACCCAAAGATTGAGAAAGGGAGAAAAATATTTGGGTGGTAGTAGAAAACATTTGGATCAGATTCTGTTGATGAGATAGCTGGGTGGTCTTCCTGTCTTCTCTTTCTTTTAAGTAAAAGCAACTTATTGCAAAGAGTTGAGATCATAGTATGACGGCCTACAGAGTCATCTGAAAAGATGATTAAAGCAAGCAATGGTCAGTTGTTGAATGTGGTGTCTTGCTTATAATAGCTTTGTCCAACAAAGTGTCTTCAAATACACGATGTCTCAAACTCAAGGTAGGGCAGAGTGGTTTAATGTCAGAAAAAGAATGGAAAAGACAAACCAGCCATTTTGTCAACATATAAGAACTTCAACCCATTCATACAATCTCTATAAGAGCCCCAAGAAGTTTCACCTCTGTATCTTCAGCAGAGGTGAAACAAATATGAGAGGTAAGTTGGTATGGATCCTTATGCACACCAAGAGTTTGACATCTTACATTATTGACATTTTACATTACTGTGTTTGAATGGCTGTTTCTTCTGTATGGTGGAAAAGGCTTCGGTCCATTTGAATCTTTTTTATTTCAGGTTTTTCCAACCTGCTGCCCTCCAGATGTTCTGAATATCAGCTCACAAAATTGCTATCCAACATGATCATTGGCTTGGAATTCTGGAACTTATAATCCAGCACATTCCACCAGGTTTGGGAAGTCTCTGAGAGATGGGGAAAAAAGAAGGAAAGCGATTAGATTTTCCAGTTATGAGCTGATCTTAGAGGGTTGCCTCAAGTTGCAGCCAAGGACTGGACCACTGCCTGCTGAAGGAATGCCGGTTTGTCTCCGCTATGCTTTGCTCGTGTAGCATAAATAAAACAAATATTACAGACACACATTGAGGCTTTGGTGCTCCAAAGGCAAGTTCACTTGTTTTCTAGTAAGTGTACTGTGGATCATAAAACTAACTTACCTGAGGATTTTTTTCTTAGATGAGCATAGTGAGGCATGCAGGATACTTTCCAGGATTAGCTTTTCCTTATTTACCACGAAAATAAGGCAAATAAGGGCTTCCTAAATGAGAGGGGATGTGTTAAATATCTTAAATTGATTTCAGTCTCACTCTGGGATAGCAATTTTTCCAAAAATATGAATATCTAAGCATCAATGTTCTTCACAGCCTATCTTTACATGACATGGGATTTAATAATATGCTGCCAACACCCAGATTATTGTATCCACTGTACACATAGCTCAGAAAAAAGAAAAAGAAAAGCCCATTCAAATGGCAAACAGGTGACAATAATAATAATAAAAATAAAAAATGTTTATTATTATTTATTTTTCCAATTTATAGAGATACCCAACACCCATCTCAGATATATGATTCCAGGCAGTTTACAGATAATATAATAGAGAACAACAATTCAATAGTTTAAAAACAGTAAAAAACATATTTAAAACCATAAAAAGTTCATAAAATTCACAGCTGAGGGAATTACATCTGCCAGTAACATTCAGTACAACTGAGCTGCTAGCTCTACCACATTCCTAGTCTCCATGCCCATTGACAAAACCTTATTTTCAGGGTCTTTTAAAAGCTTCCCCAAAACTTGCAGTTTTCAAACACTGTGTTGAAGGCAGTGCCAATAGGTCACCCATGCCTGGTGAGGCAATGATCAAATATTTAGGCAGCAAACCCATCAACGTGAATCCGGGAAAGATTACTTCAAATTTACTCTGCAAATGTGGAAAATTAGGAAGGGTCATTTTATAATGCCTGGTGGACTTGTAAAAAACCCAGAAAATGTTGGACTCTTAAGCTATTAGAATTTTAAACAGAATGAAAAATAACAAGAACTAGTATTTAGAAGAAAAGAAGAAAAGAACAAAGACAAGCATGCAGAAATCAAAGAAAAGAAGTTTATGGAGAAATTATTTCCAATATTCTTTGACACCAGTTGTAAGTATGAATGTAAATTAGCCTCTTATTCTGTGACTACATTTTTTTCTATAATCTATTTTTTTCTAATAGATAATTAGAAATCATATATCACATTTTCTTTTTTTTCTGTTTCCCAAAAAATGTCATTTTTTTTCTTTCAAAATGTACTGTATATATTTTTTATTCTTTTAAAAATTTATTTAATAAAATTATATATAAAAAATGAATTGGGAAAAGAATGGAATGGAATGAGAAGAGCCTGTTTGGTCTATTGGTTAAGACAATAGGGTAGCACCTGGGAGGTGGTGAGTTCTAGTCTCCATCTAAGCCATGAAAGCTGGCTGGGTGACTTTGGGCCAGTCACTCTCTCTCAGCCCAACCCACCATACAGGGTTGTTGTGGGCAAAATAGGAGTAGGAAAGTCTATTAGGTATGCTCATTGCCTTGAGTTATTTAAAAAAATAATAAAGTTGTGATTAAAATAAATGGAAAGAATTAGGAATTTTCATCTGGGAACTAGAAATGCAGTCTTGAAGAACTATTACAGTTTTGGTGGAATGGCTATTTGTTTCTACAATACAAAGAACAATGTCAGGAATGTCTTATTTAATGAGTAGCATCAGTGTTGACAATGCCAGCGCTGCTGAATGTTTTCAGGCAAATGTTTGAATCTATACTTCAAAGATATTTTTTACTGCTATTTTGCCATTATCCTTTTATAAGTGTAGAATCTTTGTAAAGCTGTAATGTTGTAGTGAGGTTGGAAAAGGAACAAAACAGAGCATAAACATAAACAATCAAGAGGCAGGAGATGTGTATGTTGGCAGTTTATCTCATAAACAGAGCCTCGGCTCAGGAAAGAAGAAATTTGAGAATAAGCATTTCAAATTATTTAAAGACTCCACCTTAATGAATACATTATCAAAGAGCCTGGGACATTCTTACAGTTTCCAAGATTCTGGATAAACCCCAGTTTTGCATCAAAGATATGTTAATAAAATCTATGTAGGTCTTGCTTCCAGCAATGTTGATCTTGACAACGTGAATGTCACTTTAGTTAATAAAGCAATGCAGATAAAACAATAAAGCCATTTAACCTAGAAAATAATGGTATGTTACTGACTTATCAATTTAGGCTGATAAATTCCGAAACTGAAACTCTTATCAGGAATGTATTGAAATTAACTGTATATTGAACATCTTTACATTCAAAGTTGAATGGGACTCAAGACACATTACAAGTCTTCATACTGGGGGGTGGGGGAAGTTAGCCCAGACTGAGTAGTCCTGCCCTTTTTTACCATTACAGTTATTGGGCAAGCTGTCTCTTCTCCATATAATCAGAATGACAGGGATGTCCATAAACAACAAACCACCCAGAGTCATTGGGAGTTGGCAATGTACAAATTCAATTAAACAAATAAACTAAGACAAAATTAGCCTTCTCATTCCCACAACTTCCTTCACCTGCTTTATCAAGATGTTCAGGGATTCACAATTACCACCACTCGTATGAAAAGGTTGGGTTTTTTGCCCTGCATTGCAGGAGGGATAGAGAGGCAGATGTTTTAAATTGTAATAAAAAGTCCCAGTAAGATTATCCCTACTTGTTTTTAATATCTGTTTCCAGAACTTTTAGGTTGGCTGCAGATTTGGTGTTTCCAATCAATGAAATCAAAGATGGTAATAATTTGTTTGGTATCTCATATGGAATTGAGAGAAACTTGAGAAGATATATTTCTTGACTTTTCCTTAACTGTAATTATGTCTGGTCTTCTTTCCTGAGTTTTTGGCATTCTCTCTGCATAAATGTGTGTCTCTGTGTGTGTACACATATTCTCTTCCAGTTATATACTCTTTTCTTCCTTCAGACGTCTTTACTACAGTTAAACACAATAATGTATCTCATTCTTGTACAGTTCTATGAACATTTTGTATATTTTATTATTCCATGCTCTGATCCCTCACTTGCCTTGTCACTGCACAGCTGTGGGACATACTGGCACTGTGCTTCTTCGCAGAATAAACCACTTCAGTCTGGAGGAGAAACAAAACAGAGGCCTCTTTCTGAGACAAACTATATTTTATAAAGTAAGACATGCTATATGAAAAATCGAAGGGGCATGCAAGGCAAAAAAAATTGTTTTAAAGCATGACATTCAAAAGATAAAGTGAAAAGCAACATTTTTTGATGTTTTAAAACTAAATAAAACCTAATGGGAGAAGAAGTGTTCTACAATATTTATCCTCAAGCTACTTTCAGATTATAAATATCTGCCCTAAATATGCAACCTATGGCCTCTCAGATATTGCAGATACCAAAATATAAATTCCATCATTGCATTGACCCTATCAGTGGGACAATCGGGAGCATCTGTTTAACAATATCTGTAAGGCCACAGACTGAATATTTATGGTTTATCTTGCAAGCTATCCTAAACCAGGCTTTGACTGAAAATAAATCAAGAGTATTTTAGTGATGCTTTTATTGGAATTAATTAGCAGATCAGTGTATTAATTCTTAAAAGGGAGACAAAAATCTAACACCAATTAAACAACCAAGTCTGTAAGGAAATGTCCATGGAGATTCTCAGTCATTCAGGTCATGATCATCGCAAAAAGGCTTTCTCAAATGGCAAATGGACATTTCACTTCCCATCCAGGAACACTGTTTTGTGATACGTCTGTAGGTACCAAAGGTTGCTCCTTCATTTTGAAAAACAAAGTAACCTTAAAAAGGTATCAGTGGGGACAAGAGGAAGAGGAATGAATGGTTTAGCTACACAGTAGAGCTTTCGGACAGAGGAGAAAAGAAGAGAAAAATAACGACACTTAGGGAAAGCAAGAAAATGATTTGGAAGAGATAAAAAAAGAAGTTTACCAGTCATCTGCAAGTCATCCAGAAAAGAGGGGGTTGATTCAAGGTTGCATAAAGCTCCATCTGAGACCTTCTGACTCAGGCAAGCAAGCATTTGCTGGTAATGCTAATGAATTTCATGCTTAAAAACAAACGGGAGACACTTTCAAGGTTTCTGATTCTGCAAAGTTTTAGCCAAAGAGCTTTATGGGTTTTACTGAAATACATTTTTGAAGCTTTACTCTTCTGCCTCTTTTTAAGACAGAAGTAGAAGAAAATACAGTACTGTGCAGCAATCTCCAAATTGTCCAGGAAAGAGCCTATTTAAAAGCTGTGCATAAGCAATGCCGAAAAGGCGCTTCCGTAAAATAAAAACTGCAAAATGTTTTACAAAATATTTTTTATGAAAGATTGGAAGGTGTAGTGTCTTCTCATCATTTGCTGTTCTGAATTACCAGGCTTGTTGACATGGTTATTGGAAGGTTAGTCTCTTTATTAGCTGTTGGTACAATATTTTTTTCTGAGCCTTGAGAAGAAGCTATGTCACAGCAATCACACACCTTTTTCTCAGGCTTAAAAAAACTTTACCAACAACAAAAAATATATGAAACCCAGAAGAAGCTAACCTGGACAGTTAGCCATGCCAACTCTTATATATAATGCAAACTTCTTGTATATAATGTGGACTACTCCTTTGTATCATTGAACATACATATAGAGCCTATATATGTCCGTGCATGTATGTACACATACATGGGACTAAGTACTTGAGATTGGGGGGGAGGGCTCAGGCTAGCAAAAAGTAAATTAGAATTGTCCAGTGACTTAGAAATTATACTTCTAAATCTAAGATTGTATTTG
>JANHZU010001174.1:364792-380607 GCA_032468055.1 Acrochordus granulatus
ACTCATTGTTTGGGGCATAGACTTGGATTTCTGTGATGTTGAAAGGTTTGCCTTGGATTTGACTCACTGGGGCCCCATCAGTTAATACTAAATTGTACCACCCTGTTCTAATTCAAGTCTCACTAAGTTGTTGTTACTCCTTTCCTTTAGGAGCTCAAGCTTACATACTGTTTGTGCTTTTACCTCACTCCTTCCCCATAAAATGTAGCAGGAGAGATAATTACTACCCCAAAATAGGTAGTGAACTTTATGGTCAGGCAGGATCTTGAACCCAGGCCTCCTTTGTCCAGAAAGCATCTCAACTCCAGCACGATACTAGCCTTCTACCTTGATACAAAATGCAAGAGAACTATTTTTATGAAGTTAGATAGGAAAGCAGACCTTTGAATGGCCTAATTTATGGGTGCTCAGCTCTTGAATGATACTGATTATTTGAATGCCTTGTGGTTGGAGGTTTAGGCAGTTTAGAAACTGAAAAGACGTAAATGCTAAAAGATACAATGTCTATTGAATAAAGGAAATGTCACTACTTGATCACATCCTAATGCTCCATAATGCGAACTGTAAAGCAGAGACAGCTGCAAGCAAAAGGCAAAAGATTCATGGCTGAAGAATTAAGTTTCATTTCCTTGTATTACTCTAGGCCCAGAAAGCTCAGTTCATTGCGGTTTTGTTGTAAAGTGAAGCAAAAATAAGCATGCACCTGTAATAAATGCAATTTTTTTCACACAGCAATGGGTTTCTGCCTCAAAATTTACAAGTAATATATTAGGGGATCGAGACAGCAAACCCAACATAAAATTCCATTTCTTGTTATTTGCTCACTCTTAGAGCTAAACTGTATAGTACATATATATCATGCAGCTCATTATTGGGGTATTAAAAACATAGATGCACAGAATGGTGCAATTCAGTCTAGGATCAACATGCACCATGCAAGTCACATGGGTGAAACTTAATTCTTCTCCAAGCTCTTTTTAAAATAAAAGTTCACATATTTTGCTGCATGAATGTAAGATAATAGTGCCATAAAAAAAAGCCTCTATAGAACATGGGGAAGATTTTACTAAATAAAGTGATTGTTAGGCTCCTCATCTTTGTAAACTTTGTAAACTTGCAATGGACTATTGTATATTTATTTTAACTTTTTCAACTAAAATATTTTTAAACTAGGAAACTTGTGTGAAAATGTCTATGTCTTTGGTTTCCAGAACTTTAGCAATGGGTATGGTGTCTGGGGTATTGTGAATTAAAATTCACACAGGTGGAGTACAGATACAGATACTTGATTGGCCAATCCACACAAGAGTTTCTGAAATAGACTTATGAAACAGCTGAGAACAGCATGGCTGCCATGCAGAATTACCTAGAAAAGCATTATATGGAGCTAGTATCTCTTTTAACAGCTTATGAAATACACAACTATCGTTTCATCACATTTGTGCAACCAAATTTCCACAGCTGTTATGGGAAAACTAACATGTTATACTAATTTTGCATGTAAACTCATGTGGTCATTTGAAACTCAGGAAAAGTTGCAGAAATGTAAGTGGAAGGAAATATTACTTTGTAGGCTATCCACAATGAACAGACACACAGGAAAAGAAAATTATATAAATATAATTACTTTCCTTTGCTTCTGCATCTAAACAGTACTCTGATGCAATCCTAATTATTAATTTACATAAAACACGTATAAGTAATATGAATAAGTTCTCATACACAACAAATAAAAAGACAATGACTAATTGTTAATATCTGAGAAGGCAAAGTTTTATATTTTTTATCTTGAATTACTTATAAAGTAATGAAGATGGGATTAAAAAATCAAATAAAAATAAGTGATTTTGCCAATAAGGAACAAGAGAATGTACTTCTTCCGTATATGAGTTTATCAGTGATCAAACAGTAATCTATTGCTATCTCTGCTATATGCAGTTTCAATATTTCGATTGTTACCTCATAATTCAATGTCAGCACTTCGTTGTTTTTCACAAAGCCACCAGATTCTTCTACAGTGCCTAGCTGCTCCACGTACGGTGTCTCTTTTCTCCTCACCCAATTCTTGCCATGGTCATGACCTAACAAGCTTCATCTCCTAGATGCTTGGTAACATGGTCAGAAATTGAGATCTGCTCGGCTCCCCTTTGCATTTTAGCCTGCTATCAGCCCCCCCACCTTCTCTGGACTCTGGAAACTGCCCTCTATGTTTGTGCTTGGGTTGGAGAAGAGAGAGGGACCTAGATTCTGCAGAGATGTAAAGTCTGACTGGTGCAAACTGCTTCTCAGGGCTTATGTGGCTTTATGCAGAATCCTTAGTTTCATGAGTCTGACAGATGGCTAAACACACTACTCCAAGCATATATCTACACTCACCCGGCACTATTTCATCACAAATTAAGGAAGACCACTGATGTTCTTAGGTCCAGCAGCAAGTGACCTTCAGTGAGAGGAATAATGACACCAAAGGAAAGCACCATATCTTAATGTGTTCTATGTGAAAACTGTGTGGAGAACAAACTTGCCAAACTTTAGGGTTTCAAATCTCCAGTGCCTCAAAGACTGATGGAATGCATTTTAACACTATCTTCAGGCTATGCTCTAAGGGAGATCATTCCCTAATTTTCCCTAATTTTAGCACAGACTGAACAAAGTTGTGTTAATCTCTTCTCTTGGACCAGTATTATAAAAGAGTAAGTCAACCTTCATATAAGCAACTGCTTCATATGAACCTATTGTTTTTCTATACACTTGGAAAATGGGAGATGCCTGCTAGTCACAATTCTTGGAACAGCCAAAAGTAAATTGGTTAATCAATTTGAGACTTTCTAGTAAAAATGAAGTATAGCTTATCTCCTGATGGTTTCATAAAGAGGTCCAGGTAGCTTCCTTGGCAACAATATATAAGGGGTTCCCGCTGCCCACTTAGCTTTTCAAGATCACTTGTTTCACAGGCAGCTACTATCTGGCCTCACATAGTCTAGTGCTGTCTTTTACAACCATAATTCTCAGGGTTGGGAGTAGTCTTGAGTGGGATTCACATCCAATCTAAATCTCATTGTAATATACCTACATGGTATGCATATTTGTTACTACACATGATATATGCATAACAAATCTCTTAAGTTGTAATGCAATTTGGCAGTAAGTGAAAGGCACTGGGGCTAAATTCCAATTAGGGATGTGAAAAATGTGAAGTGGAGGCATATATAGTGTCAAACGTACAAAGAGCATATATCAAGGAGCTGAAGCCATTTAGGACTTCCTTGCAATGCCCACCACAAATTGTTAGGTTTGGATATAGAAATTGGTAAAAGCTGTGTTAACCTTAAGTAAAGAATCCCAAACCATAAATTTACCAGACCACATACCAATTAGGCCAACCAAAGTTTTATAATTGAACATTTTCTATCTTTTCAAAATAATCCCTCAGATTAAATGGTTAACAAAAAGGAGGGTGGCAGTTTGGATGTTCTTCAAAAGCTGTTCCTGTACTAAGTCGTGGTCCTAGGTATATTAAGGAAGACAGCCTTCAGGCATGCAAACCAACTCTTACTTGGCACAGATGAATGTTAAGATGGCTGGGAGGAATTATTTAAGATCTGTATTTTTGAAAATATGAATGCACTAAAAGATGTTGATGTCAACTTATTCTGTCCAGTGAAAACTATGTAGCTCCAGAGTTCACTAGAAAAGGAGTCAATTAGGCAATATTTATACTCACAAAGCAAAAAAAATATTTCAACTGTTTACTAGGATCAGAGCCTATCAACACCAAAATATATAAAATTACATTGAGGTGGAAGTCCATATTATGGCCTGGTTTTAATATAGCTTTAAGCTTTTCTGCTTAAAATACTGCCTCAAACTAATTTATTGTGAGAACCCTCTGATATTCAAGACCATTTGGGTTAATGTACATCTTCATGGATAACTGTGATGAATTCAGATGTAAAATTTTATGTGGCATTTTTATTTTAAAAGTTTGGCTCAGTTGGTTTAGAGACCTCTCAAGGTCACAATGGAGGGGGAAGGAAAGGTTGCTGAATCTTAAAAAAATAAGTGTGGCTCAAATTATGGATTAGGTTTATTTCAAAGACCTTTTTCAACTAGTTCCTGTCAACATACAGACAAGATTTCACTTTCAAATGATGCGTTCCTTCATTAGTTGTAGAAGGGAAATTTAATGATATCCCTTGTAGCAGTAATATTTCTGCCTCTTCTCCCTGGACAAAGATGAATAATTTGTTCACATTCTTCTCCATAGGTCCTTTTATTTAATTTGACATGAAGAGTTAATTAAGCATCCATTAAGCAATTGCCATGGAAAATTAGAAGGTGACAATATTATCTTCCTTCTTTAACCAAAATGTTAATGATAAATTCTTGGAGAGTTGTAAAATTTTATTTAGTTGTCAATGCAAGTAGATATAGGACAGTACGCACTTCCTGCGCAGTGTAATATCAATGTAGTACAGGTAGTCATTGACTTATGACTACAATTGAGACTAGATTCTTCAGTCATTGAATAAAGCGGTCATTAAGCACAAAGTCACATGACTGTTTCATTCAATAAACACATTCCTGATACTCTTAGATCCTGGAGGCTGGTTGAAAAGGGTCTGTTCTGAAATCCAAGCAGGATTTTTGCATGGGTGTTGGTAACATGGGGGCATTTGCAGCCAGCCTTAGAGACAAGAGGAAGTTCTCTCGGCTGCTGACAGTGGCTTGTGACCTCCCCTACGAGCTTCTCCACTGGCTTTCTGGGTAAGCCAGTAGGAAAGATTGCAAAATGAAGATCACATAATTGCAGGGCACTTGGTATCAATTGTAAGTGTGAATGGGTTGTCAATCACCCAGACTGCAATTACTGGACTGTGGGAGGGAGGAGTGCTACAACAGCTATAACTTCAGGCTAGGATCATAAATCCTTTCGTAATTACCAGTGATACTGAATGATTGGTTATGAAGGAGGCAGTACCTGTATATAGACTGAGTTTCATTACTTTTAAGATTCAGATTCCAGAGGGATGCATTTTACTGTATATAATAATCTGACCATAAATAAACTAAAAAATAAAGGTAGTACTGTAATAGAAAAATATTCCCCTTCAGATAATAAAGACGCAATAAAGATTATGCAAAATGTTCATCCTCTTGTAAGAATCTTATTTTTCAATGGCAAGTTTGGTATCATTCAAACAGTACAAAAAATAATTATAATAGCCATATTAGACAATAAATTTAAGACCCAAAGAACAAAGATTAAAAGATAAAGAGCTAATAACTTTATTATGCCACCTGCAATTTTTAAATATTTAACAATTATCAGACTTCACAGAAACTTTACTGAGTATGATAATTAAAGCCATAAGAGAAAAGGTGTCATTAACTAATTATTTCTACTTCACATTTTACCTGGGGAAACAGCAAACATATTTTTTGCAGGTAAAATTATTACATCACTTGAAAAGTTGGTCACTCCCAGATTTGATCTGTGAGCCCAATTCAAAGAAGAATTATGCCAGACTATATTTATTTAAAGATACTGAACTATAAGAAATTAGTATTCAACATAAAGCATCCTTCCTCTCCTGTATAACTATTTGCAGGAGATCCTGTGAATGGTAGGCTGACTCTATCACAGAAGGCTGTCTCAGCCAGTCTCAGTTCATTTTTAACTTAATTATCAAATTTCTTTAATAAACTGTTAGTGGGAACCCAGTGTCATAGGTTCATTCTGGATAGTTTAGGCACAGGCTGGACACACACAGATTTCACCCTCAAAATGTTCTATTTTTTATTTTACACATAAGTGGGGAGTGCTTCTGATTTTACTAACAGTTTTAATTCAACTCCTGATTATTTCTCACAGCTTATTAAATTATTTGCATGGGTTTTCACTGTTTTCTTCTTAATTCGGTGCACTGAAATTAAAAACATAGTTTCTGCTTTTGTTTCTTACTGTAATCTGCTTTAAATGGTGTAGAGATTTTTTTTCCTCCTTTTTCAAATTGCTTTCACTTTCAGTCAGTTCAATTTCAATTGCAATTCAGTTTCTCCTTTGGAGATTCCAGATGGCTTGAAAATACACTTTTACCTTTTATCTATGGCTATACCTTGTTTCATTATTGTTTACATAAGCTTTCACTGACTCTTCTTTTTCTGTCAATCCCACAACTGAGTTTTTCTTTCTGGCTGTCCTGTATCATTTACTTCTGAGACCCCTATCTTCTGTCTTCTTGAGATGAAGCCATATGCCCTAAGCCAATGCTTTTCAAACTTTAAGGTATGTTTAAGATATATTCCTGGGGCGGGGGAATTCTGAGAGTTGGAAGTTCACATATCTTAAAGTTGCCAAGGTGAGAAACACTAGCTTATAGTATCACCAGTTATTTTCAGCTACTCCTAAATCTTTTTTTTTGTAGCATTTCCAGTCTTCACTCCATTCAAGCCATTCTGAATGTTCTTCACTACTCCAGACCTCACAAGCAATCAGTATTCACTACATACAACTTAGCAATGGGAGAGTGAAAAAAAAAGTTTGACATCTTAAAGTTACCAAGTTTGAAAAACACTGCTCTAGTAAGCTTCCAATATACTTCATGCTCCATCACATCAATCACTCAGTCAAGCAGTCATCAGAATTGCAATAAATCAACATAAATAAATGCATCTTCCCTCCAACAAGGCACTCTGCTTCTGTTATTATTTAGCAGCTGGCAAGTAGGATGAGAACTTATAGGGTTAGGGTTTCTTTCTTCTGGAACACATGTGAATCTACTGTTTCAGAAACTTGGCTTCTCCCCATCAAGCAGGGGAAGGGAAGACTGTACTTTTCCAATGTACTAAAGATAAAGGTTTCCCCTTTCAGTCATATCTGACTCTAGGGGGAAGTATCATCTCTGATTCACAGCTGAGGGAGCCAGCATTGTCCAAAGACACTTCCGTGGCCATGCGACTGGCATGACTATATGCCAAGGCACACAGAATACTGTTGCCTTTCCACCGGATTAGGTGGTACCTATTAATCTATTTGCATTTTTACATGCTTTTGAACTGCTAGGTTGGCAGGACCTAGGCAGACAATGGGAGCTTACCCCATTACATGGTGGTTCTTGGGTCTTGAATTGCCAAGCTTCTGACCTTCCAGCCAAGCCCAGTGTCTTAACCACTTGGCCATTGCCCTCCTTTCCAATGTATTACAGTTCTATTTTTCTTTTCAGCTCTTCTCAGCAAGTTTCTTTTTACCTTCAGCTGTTTTGTTTTTCTTTCACTACCAATTCTAAAGATACCATATTAAGGATAAAAAATGCTTCCAAGTCAGTTTTTTACTCATAGAGGCTGCCTGGACTAGTCCCTGAAGTTTTCTTGGCCAAAGTTTTAGATGCTGTTTACCCTTGCCTTCTTCTGAGGGCTGAGAGAAAACGACTGGCCCAAGTCGCCCAAGGTCAACCAGTTAGACTAATGCCTAAGGCGTGATTTGAACTCATGATCTTCTAATTTTTAGCCTGATGTGTTAACTACTACACCAAATTCACTTTCATATTAAGGATTAAGCAACATAATTGCAAATTATATTCCTATAGAATGGCAATCTCAGAAATATTTTTCAACACTGTATTAGACAAAACTAAAACACACCTTCAAAGGGATTATTCTGTTTGGGCCTGAATCATCTCTTTCCAGAAATTCATGCACATCTTGCATGTTTTATAATCTTTGGCATTTCCACATTATTCAAACACTGAAGATCTACTGCTATTAGCATTCTCATACAAATTTTATGGTTTTAATTTTTGTAATGTAATGCCCTTTGAATGTTTTAACTGCATTTCCCATATTCTCCAGGCACCAACACATTTTAGTCCAGTGTTTCTCAAGCTTGGCAACTTTAAGATGTGTGGCTGGCTGGGGAATTCTAGGAATTGAAGTCCACACCGTTTTAAAGTTCTTATAGTGGTCTAGGTTGACTGGAAAACCACCTTGGGATGAAGGCTAACTTGGAAGCAACCCCATTTAGTCAGTGAACTCCCTGGAGGTGAAAATCAGCCCTTTTGCTGCTTTTCGAAGTACAAGAAGCACAAACAACACAGATAACAAAAGCAGCAGCATTCAGCTGCCTGCTGAAGTAGCCAGTAAGACCCCAGGGGGACGCAGCGAGGGCAAAAGCAAGAGGAATGGAAAGTATTTCCAGGCCCGTTTATGCCTCGAAGGCTAAAATCTTGTCCCATTCCCATTTCCCGAAGGAAACCCATTACGAAATCCATTGGCGATTATCTCTAAATGGTTTCCTTCCTTAAAAAAAAAAATTCTAACCCAGCCTGGCAGCCGGGAACCACGACCACCTCTTTTCTCAGGCAGGCCGAGTCTGTCGAAGGTTTTCCTTTCTTCAAGTCCGAAAGTAAAAAGGGCAAGAAGGCCGTCCCGGGGCTCGGCTCGGCTCGGCTCGGCTCGCCCTTCTCGCCTCAGCGCAGCCTTTCAGTGCGAAGGGTGTGGCGAGGCGAGGAGAGGCGTCGGGAGGAAGCTCCGCCGCCCCGGGCGCGAAAGAGCCGGGCGCGCCGCTTCCTGCTCGAGCGGGGGGGGCGCGGGGTGCCCGGCGGGGTGCGGCTTCTCGGCGGCGTCGCCTGCCCCGCTGAAGACCCTTTTCCTCGCCTGCCCGGCGGCCGCCCAGCCCAGCCATGAGCGGCTCCAGCCCCGACAGAGGGGAGCCCCGGAAGAGCGCGACGGCGAGCGAAACGGAGCTGTCCCAGGAGGCATCCGCCGGTGCCGAGCAGGACTGGGAGGCGGCGAGGGCCGCCTACGAAAACCTCGCCAGCACCAAGAGACCCCGGCCCGTGAGTATCGGGGCAAGGGAGGCGGGCGGCTTCCGCGGAGAGGGGTGGCTGCGGCCCTCCGTCGAAAGAGCCGCCCCCTCCCCGCGCGCTGCGCCCCTTGCCCGCTCCTGCTCTCGGGCTTCTGGGGAGCGTCCCGCCGCCCCGCGATCTCCTCCCGCCGCCGTTTCCCCTCCGCGCCCGGCTGCGTTTGGTCTCAGCCGCGCCGTTTTCTCTCGTTCAGCCCAAGCCTCAAAACGCCATCACCATCGCGGTGTCCTCCCGAGCTCTGTTCGACATGGTGGAGGAAAGGAAAATTTACGAAGAAGAAGGCCTGGAGAAGTACGTGGAACATCAGCAGGCGAACGAGAATGTCACTCTGAAGCCCGGGCCCGCTTTTGCCTTTGTGAAGGTAGACGTCCTCAGTTCGTTGGGGATTTTTGCTGTGCATCTCAGGGCAGGCTGGCTTCCTCCTTGCCTGTCTTTACCTGTTCCTGGCCTGCCTTCTCCTGCAGCGCATGGGAAATAACATGACCGCTTTTCATAATTTTGCCATCGCTCAGCATTAAGTCAATAAAGAGGTTTCCCCGATATTCCTGCCGGGCAGGGAAATTCCTGGTCAATAAAAACGAAATTAAAATCTTGAAACCATATTAAATGAGGAGATGCAGTGAACGTGCATCGCTTTTCTAGGCTTGTTCTTCGAAGATACTCTGAAGTAAAACGTTCAGGGAGGTTTTGCCATGATGCACATATGTAATGATGTACATATACGTTTCCAATTTGTCTTCCCCAATTTAAGCTTTATTTTCCAGCCCTCCAAGCTTGGTCACTGAGTTATAAATGAGATGAGTGGATGCACATACATAAACAATTATTTCTCCTTCACACTTCCTTCTGTTTTCTGAAAAAGGAGCAAAATCAAACCTAAATGCACTGAATCCTTCTATCTGTACTAAATATACATTTAAAAATGCAGGGAAACATATACTACATGGCCTACTATCTAAGTCTGAAAAGGTAATTTCTGTACAGCCATCAAATTTTATGGATTTCAACAGAATTTAAAAGGTTTTTAGATTGCAGCTCTGGTGTCATCTGTTCTGTGTGGAAGCACTCAAAGGGGGCCAAATCATCTGAGCTGGCAAAATAACTTGTTAGAAATTTGCCAGTTCACGTAATTTAAAAAGAGATGCTTAATTTTGTAATCTTATTCACAACATTCCATCAAAAAGTTGTGCTTATGGAGCAGGATTTTTTCCCAATTTGAAGTGTTGCTATTATTTCTTCCTATTAGAGGCTCCTTCGTATATTACTTCCTTCTTGATCTGCTAGAAACTGTTGTGTAAAAACTGCACCACATTTCAAAGCCAGTCCTTGTTTGGTGTTTACTCAGCTTCCTATGGAAGTACACAACTACCAGCTCTGGCTAGAAGAGATATTTCCTGCTGTCCTTTTCTTTTGAAACTTCTCACTGTTTTATTATGTCTGTGAAGACTCTCACTCGTCCAGGGTAATTGCATCGCAACAAAATTTAAAAAACAGGCATCTGGACTGGATTTTTCTCAAGTCGAAGACGTTTCGCCTTTAATCCAAAAGGCTTTATTATGAAACTTTTTTTCCCATTCATTTCTCAGTATTTTCCCTCCTTTGAACCACTGCATAGTTTTCATCCTTTAACCACTGTCTTATTTAGGAACATAAAAACTGTTTTAAACTAAATTGGCATAGTTCTCCCTTTAACACAGAATATCTACACTTCACAATATGTGCACTGACAAGCAGTGGTTGGAGATATTCGGCCTATAAACATATTTATCATGCAAATTATGTGCTGTTTTACTGGGCCTTTTCCTGCTTATTTTATCTACTGGAATCTAGCTAGTTTATAGCACTATCATACACTTCCCTTTTTCATGGGGGGAATTATATTATTAGTTTGGAAAAAAGCAGAAAACAGATGATGACAGGAACTGAGAAACTGCTGAAGCAATTCAGTCAAAGTTTCATGCTTTACTCTTTCTCAGATAAGGCTGAGAAAGGCTTGCATCTGAAATGCTGATGAGTCACTTCCAGTCTGTGCATACAATAGAGTTGTCTTGGCCAGCCTCAAATGGTTTTTATTACCTAAAGTAAAGGACAACATCATGTCTTCCATCCATTCAAGGTGCTGAAGTTAATCACACTAGTAACTGAGTAATGCAAATAATCATTTTCTTTGATATGCTTAGAGAACAAGTTAGTTTAAGGGACATAAGACAGGTATCTATGTCCAATACCAGCTGTTGCTTGCTGTATACATCAGTATCTGCTACCTGGGCACCTATCTCATTCTGCTTAGTGAAGCCATCCCTATTTATGTTCTCAAGTGCCCTAGTTACTCTTCTAGTTTTGGCTGCTCCCACCAGGGGTCACCACAGCAAATCTTCTATTTCCATTTCCCTCAGTCTTCAGCATCCTCCTCAGTCACACCGACCTCCTTAATATCCTCTCTCATAGCATCCATGTACCTCCTCCTAGGCCTTTCTCTTCTCCTTCTGCCCAGTAGCTCCATCCTCAACAGTCTCTTCCCAATATACTCTTCATCCTTCCGTAAGACATGCCCAAACCATCGAAGCCTTGCTTCTCTCACTTTATCTCCAAACCTTCCTACCTGGGTTGTCCCTCTAATATATTCATTTCAAATCTTGTCCAACTTTGTCAACCCAATGAAAATTGCAGCATCTTCACCTCTGCTCAGCCTCTTATCTTTTTGTCAGGGCCACTATCTCCAGGCCATACAGCATTGCTTTCACTCTTGCAGTTACCTTTTTATCATCACTCCTGACACTCTTCTCCATCCACTCCATCCTGCCTGCGCTCTCTTCACTTCTTTGCCACATTTCCCGCTACTTTGGACAGCCGATCCTAGATATTTAAAGTCATCCACCTTTACCACTGCTACCCCCTTGCAACTGCATCCTTCCACCATCCTCTCTCTCATTTATGCACATTTACTCTCTCCAGTGCACACCTCCATTTCTCCAGGTTCATCTCAGGGTACTCCCTACTTTCAGTGCAGATCATAATGCCATCTGCAAACATATTCCATGGAGACGCCTGTCTGACCTCATCCATCAACCATTGCAAACAGGAAGGGGCTGAGGGCCAATCTTGATGCAAACTCACCTTAACTTTAAACCAGTCTGTCATTCCTACAGCACACCTCAACCGCTGTCACACTGTCTTCATACATATCCTACACCAACTTCACATACTTTTCCACTACTCCAGACTTCCTCATACAGTACCACAACTCCTCTCTTGGCACTCTATCACATGCTGTCTCCAAATCCACAAACACACAGTGAAGTTCCTTCTGGCCTTCCCTGTCCTTCTCCTGCAGCACTCTTAGCACAAAGATTGCATTGGTAGCCCACTTTCCTGGCATAAAACCACATTGCTCTTCACTGATCATCACCTCTCCTCTCAGCCTAGCTTCTACTACTCTTTCCCACAGCTTCATGGTGTGGCTTATCAACTTTATGTACCTGTTCATACAAATCGGGACAAGTGTACTTCTTCTCCACTCCTCAGGCCTTTTCTCGCTTTCCAGAATCTTGTTAAACAATCTGGTTAGCGGCTCCACTGCCGTCTCTCCTAAACAGTTCCTGCCCCTACATATCATCTGGGCCAACTGCCTTTCCATTTTTTCATCCTCTTCATAGCCCACCTCATCTCATCCTTACTAATTTCCCGTATGTCCCGGTTCACTATGTCTGCCTCATCTAACCTCCTATCTCTCTCTCATTTCCTACATTCATCAGTTCATGAAAGTAGTCCTTCCACCGACCTAAAATACTCTCTTGGTTTGTCAGCACATTTCCATCTGCATCTTTTACCACCCTAACTTGCAGCACATCTCTCTCCATTCCATTTCTCTGTCTGACCAGTCGATACAAAACTTTTTCTCCTTCCTTTGAGTTCAGCTTCTCATACATCTCATCATATGCCTTTGTCTTGGCCACTTCTCTCTTCACTCTCTTTCACATCTCCTTATACTCTTGTCTGCTTTCCTCAATTCTCTTGCTATCCCAATTTTCCTTCACCTGTCTCTTTTCTCTTATGCTTTCCTGAACCTCTTCATTCCACCACCAAGAATGAAGAATAAATTCATTTCTCTTTGTCTCCCTTACTCTTTCCAGATGTCATACCAAGAAACTTCCTAGCTGTCTCCCTCACCACTTCAGCAATAGTTGCCCAGTCATCCCACACCTCCTTAATAATGCTCACCTTCTTCCTAAATTTCACACAAAATTCTCTTTCAGTTTCCAACATCTGATTTTGGTACAGTTCTCAATATCTTCCTTCTCCTCGCTTCTAAGATCATCTTGCAGACCACCATTCTATGTTGTATAACCACATACTCTCCTGCCACCACCTTACAGTCTCTAATCTGCATCTCCTGCATAGAATGTAGTCCACCTGTGTGCACCTTCCTCCACTCTTATATGTCACCCTTTGCTTATCCTTCTTCTTAAAATATGTGTTTGCCACTGCCATTTCCATTCTTTTTGCGAAATCCACCACCATCTGCTCTTCTGCATTTCTCTCCCTGGTACCATACCTACTCATCACCTCCTCATCACCGGTCTTCCCTTCACCAACATGTCCACTGAAGTCTTCTCCAATTACTATTCTCTCTTCTCTGGATATACATACCACCACTTCATCCAATGTACTCCAAAATTCTTCTTTCTCATCAATCTCACACCCAACTTGCAGGGCATATGCACTGATGACATTTATCACTAACCCTTCAATTTCCAGTTTCGCACTCATGATCCTGTCAGTCACTCTCTTCACTTCTAATACATTCTTGCTAAGCTCTTCCTTTAAGATTATTTCTGTGAAATTTCTCTTTCTATCCATGCCATGGTAGAACAGCTTGAACCCACCTCCAATGTTCCTCATCTTACTGCCCTTCCATTTAGTCTCTTGGACACATAGTATATCTCCCTTTCTCCGCTCCATCATATCAGCCAGTTCTCTTCCTTTACCTGTCGCAGTGCCAACATTTAAGGTTCCTACTCTCACCTCCATACTTCTACCCTTTATCCTCTCCTGCTTTCTCTAGGTAGGCCTACCCCCTCTCCTTCTCCTCCTTTGTCCAACAGTAGCACACTTTCCAGTGGTACTTTGTTGGTTAACAATACTGCTGGCAGTCGTTGGTAACCTGGGCCTCGACCAATCCGGTATGGAAATCTGTTTAAGTCAGCATAGGTTTTATACCGGATGCCTTTCCTGATGGAACCCTCCCCATTTATCTGGGCTTGGGACTGGCATTAGAGCTACACTGGTAAACCTCAGAGGCTGGATTGAAATCTACCTGTATAATGATCTAAATCCATCCTAGTAAAGAATAACAAAATATTGTTAAAGTACAAAATATGAATAAATTGCAACATAAAAACATTACCTTTTTAAGAGGTAAAACCAAAAAAAAAGAACAAAGTAAATAAAATCTTAGTCAGTTTAAGTTAAGCCCTTCTTTGCTCCTATTACTTTTTAACCTACTTTATCTATTATTCCTATTACAATTATCATCACTTGTTGTTAAAAGGGCTGGATTAGAAGTGGTGGGGTTATAGTATAATTCAGGATTCCAACTAGCATGGCAGGGACTGGGAAATATGGGCACTGTAATCCCAATTTATTTAGAGGAATGGCCTTGTGAATTCACATATCATCATCTTTGGCCTAAAAGATTGAAAGTCATCAGACAAGCATCTCTGGAACCGTTTTTTAAAGCATTTATTTCTCAGCCTCAGCAACTTTTAAGATGTGTGGACTTCAATTTCCAAAATTCCCCAGCCACCCACTCAAACCTGCTGAGTTAAGCAACGCTGCTTTAAAGTACTACTAACACGTGTTTTAATCCTTTGTTTTTAATCCATTCTGTTTTTCAATATGCGCATTTCTAAAGGCATGTTTTTTTTACTGGACATAATGTAATTACATAATTGTAATGTCATTGGTGCTCTCAGGAAGTATAAAAGCCAGGAGATATTGCATTCAGCAGGTGCATTTAAGACTGCAGGACAGAGGTTATCAAAGTCTAAATTTCACAGTAATCTTTATCTCCATGCTGAGATGCCACATAGTTGTTTGTTATGCATGGATTATGACACACATCATGTGACTGCCAGTGACATGTGGTCACTTGAAATAAGATTTGTCAGTTTTTATTTTTTACCTTTTATTTATGATATGTATAAGGCATGATTTACCAGTTTTATATTCTAGGAATGTTTTCCTTTTCATGAGACTGCATCATAAGTTATCATGGCTGATGCTGTTATAGGTTACTGTAGCTGGAAACAGTCCTAAATTAGAAATGACTCTCCTTTCTGCACACAGACACCCTAAAAGGCATTTTTTTGTATTCTTAAAGGAACTCCATAATTAGTTTAGCATTTTTCCTCTTATAAAACATTAAATTAAAAAAAGGAGAGGTGCAAACACACAGTGTACTATACATATTTACATATGCACATGATTATCAGCTGTATGTTATGTGGGTGAATGAGTCTGGTTTAAAGAAAGAATATGGAAAAGAATCATGATGAACTCACATATTGTGCTAAGCTGTGGTCTGTTTAAATAGTGTTTATTAACTAATCACAGTTTATTGGGATCATACAATAAATACATCATGGTTGACAAATCACAATTGCTGGCTTTTCACTTTGTGTTAAACTACAATATGTGTTGGATGGGATTAGATTGTGGTGGATCCCTGCCATAAACTATTAAAAATGCTCTGGAGAAAGAAAGAGAAAATCCTAATAATAGAAAACCTAATCTACAAAATACTAACCACAGGGAATGAAATGCTTTTTCAGTGTAGTTTCTCTAAGGACCAAATTATTTCAAGGGGAACTGTAGCGTTTCACGCGGCTAGCGGGCTCCTCACGGGATTATGGCGAGAGGAAGAATAAGACGCGACAACATCTGGATTTC
>JANHZU010001174.1:386552-401088 GCA_032468055.1 Acrochordus granulatus
AATATATTTATTCCCATGTGGGATAGAATGGTGAGCTCTATAATGAACCGATGATGCCAGGCATGTATTCTGCTTATTTCCCATGGGGTTAAAAAATAAGGAGCAAACAAATTTAAATCCCATGAGTTCTATTGGTGGAAATTTAAGGGCTTGTACATGTCTTCCTTTAAAGGTCTTTTTTAAATCTTTCAACCAAGAAAATTGGAGAAGTATATGAGAGGTTCTAGTTAAAAATGTTAATTTTTTAGTAAAGCTCTCGATCTACAAATTATATTGAAAATGTTAAGATAGTGCTACTAAACATATAACCCTAGTAGATCATAGGATTTGATGGACTGGCTAATGATATAAGTGATTTAGTGACGCTGGGCCTGGAGATCAGTAGGTCACAAGGCCTAGGATTCAGGAGGTGAGGCTGAACCCATACATGGGTTATGTAGATGTGTTTGAGGAATCTGATTTTGACCCAGCTTTTCTTTCTATGTGTGTCTTTTTTCTGTATTTACGGTATATTTTTATATTTTCTTTAACCTAGCTTCCCAGAGTTATGAATTTCAGATTGCATCCATATAAATGGTCATTAATTAAATATCCCAGGTTGGATTATATATACAGTAACTGAAGCTATATGAAATAAACTACAGAAATAGTGCTAACTTTGACTAGCATACACAAAATTAAGAATAACAATGCCATTTGCCAATATCTACCCAAGCAATAATTCCTTTTTGACTCAATTTCTTTGTGTTTGCTTTTCTTTTTTCTTCTTTTTGGAAACTCCAAGCTGAAATCCATTAACACATTGGCATTTGCAGCAGGTTGAAGTGTCTGGCTAAAGGAAAGTGGCTGGGTGTGTGCCCATATGATGGGTTGTTTTAGAGAGACAGATGACTCAGCACAAGACCACAAGCACATAGGCAAAAAGGGGAAAATGTTGGAAGGTACCTATAGAATGGCACATACTTGTCTTAGATAAAGGCTATAAAAAGAGGCAGGAAAGCAGAGAAGAGTTTTTTGGGTTTTTTTTAAATTGCAGATGCTGCAGGCTTGCTGCTGGAAAGGATAAATATGAAGTGAAGTGGTGCTAGAGATTTAAGTCCAGATTCTGGTCCTAGGACAAGGAGGCAGACCAGGATGAAAATCCTCAAGTGGCTTGTGAATAAATAAACAGACTGTGTCATACTTAAGAGTTTCAGATATTGGACATGGGAACTGTACGAGTTAAAGGTTCTGTTTGGCAGCAAGACAGCCAGGAGAACTCAAATATCTTAGTGTTTAGAATGAACTTCCTCATTTGTTTAAGTGTTCTGCCTGTACCTGCTCCTATCCTGACACTAACAGCATCCCTAGAAAAATAGTATAAATGATGTTATTCACACCCTCTATGTGGCACAATGACATCACTCGCAGAGGTTAGAATGTGTGTATGACATCAGACCGGATACAAATGATGTAATTTGCATCATCCAAATGACAGACATTTTCATGCTGACATATTACTTTTCAATCCAATCAGTACTGCTCAATAGGAGAACCCTTTCTGCCCAATTAGTTCATTAAATGAGGTTTCAGGGAATGTGATTACAGAGAAACAGTCTGTAACACATACACAAGCATGCACATCATTGGTTACATTTCCAACAACACTTACTAAACAAAACATATCCCAAGGAGTAAATCTAGTGAAACTGACCTTCCTCACCCCCAAGCAGTTGAACCAGACATCTGGAATTTATTCTCGTTAAGTTAGCATACTGGAGATCCTAAATCAAACAGGAAACTAGAACATCTGAATAACTTAATCTTTCTCTATTTACGCTGAGAACAGAAAAGAAGAACCTGATGGCAATTTTAAACACTGTCATTTTATTATACTGTACCATAAACTGTGCCCGGTTGATCAGATACATGAGGCGTTATCCTCTGCGTATGCTATAGAGGAAAAATGCAAGCAGATGGAAATTAGATTTAAACAAGTCGCAAAGAAGCGGAAGGCGAAAGAATAACAAATTAGAAGACCCGTTCAAAGCCAGATGAAAGCACAAACGTTTCCACTAAGGCCGTTGATTTCCTTCCCCACTCGCTTTCAGCTTAAGTATCCTACAGGGTTGTTGTTGCGGGGTTAAAGTAAAGACAGCCGCCTTGAGCCGTCCAAGTAGGGGCGAGTCTACAAACCTAACAAACAAGGACGATTTATTTTCACACCGGTGCAGCTCGTCTAAAGCAAGATGATAGTCCTTTGGGCCCGGGCTACAGCTGGCTGAGGAATTCTGGGAGTTGAAGTCCAGGCAACTTAAAGTCACCAAGGTTGGACACTCCTGCTTTAAGGCTCTTTTTATTTTCTGATATTGACAGTGATAAAGATTAAATATAAAGAAGAAAAAGCCAATCAGGATGCAGCGGAGTGAGAGACAGACAGAAATCCAGCCCCGGCTTCGCGCCCGCTAACCATAGTTCCCAGGATGCCAAGCGAAACGAGCCGGCCAACCTACCTAGCTCGCAGAGTTTCCTCCCCCCCCCGCCGGCCCACAGCGCGATGTCATTGGGTCGGCCTCTAGGCGATGGCCGCGACTGGGATTCTCTTGGCCGCCGCTCTGGGGGGAGGGTTGCTTTTCATCGCGCGGTGCTTCTCGTCCGTGGCCAGAAAGGTTGCGAGGAAGATGCCCGCCGGCGGCCCGATGGAGGGCAAGACCGCGATCATCACCGGAGCCAACAGCGGCTTGGGGCGGGCCACGGCGGCTGAGCTGCTACGGCAAGGCGCGAGGGTCATTATGGCCTGCCGGGACTGCGGCCGCGCCGAGGAGGCCGCCCGCGAGCTCCGCGCCGAGCTGGGCCTCTCTTCGCGCGGCGGGGGCGAGTGCCGCGGGGCGCTGGTGGTGCACGAGCTCGACCTGGCTTCGCTCCGCTCCGTGCGCAGCTTCTGCCAGCAGGTGCTGCAGGTACGGCCGGTGCGGGCGAGGGGATTCGGACCTCCCGGCGGCGGGAAACGCGAATCTACCCCGGGGGTCCTCCCTGAGGCGGGCGGGGAGTGCCGGACTGGCGTCTTCTGACCCCAAGGACCCTGGGGGGCTCGTGCTGGCGACGAACGTCTCGGCGTTCCCGAAGGAACGCGGCCGGAGGCAGCAGCGTTGCTTCTGCAGCAGGCTCCGCTGCTCAGACCGCATGGCAGCCCTTGAAATAAGCGTACACCTAATTTGACGCGGGTTTTATACGGGGTTCGTATGCAGCCACAATCAGATAATAGACCCGTAAATACCTAGTGCACCCTTATGTTAGCTCAGGCCATTGTAAGGTTAGCCGCGACAGAACAACACGGGTTCTAAATACAAAACCTCTTGATGTACAATCACTTTTACGTGGGCATCATCATCTTTCCAAACAGTGTGCATGCGAACAATTCCATCTCTGATTATTTTTGGCATGACTATACTGCAAAGATAGGAATATGGAGAATGGCCTTTCTTCATTTCCATAATTTTTACATAGGATCAACTGTGCCCATAGCAAGATACAAGACATTATTGTCTCTATGCAGTCACAGATCTGAATAGTTGGGAAGCATTTGATGCATGTATTCTTGAATTTCATCCTTGTGGATCCTCATTTTTTTTCATCTATCCTCATTAAATCATGAGCGTGTCCACCTGCGCACAACAAGCCATCACTGTCATGAATATCACATGCAGGTTCTGGCAGCATGGCACAAAGACATAAGCGAGGCATAGATCTTCGTAGATCCACATGATTTACTTACATGAATTCGTATGAGTTCCATCCCATTAAATATCACATTCATTTGCAATCTGTGAGCCAACAATGATCTCACACTGTTGACATTGCTGTGACACAAAAACATGGTACCAACATGTCAGATAATGGAACATATCTGCCTGTATACATTGAACCCTGATGTGTCCATTTTTGGCATCATGATCATTACAAATCCATGTGATACAATTTACAGTCTGTGTAGTTCACAAATGTATATTCAGAATATAAAATCTCATTTTTGCCTGATTTTACATGAGCTACACTTAAAGCTGTCAGATCACACATGACATCCATCTGTACACAATGAGTCATAACAAATACAGTTCCAAAGGTTTCTTTTTGGAGTTGAGAATTTCAGATCCATATTTGTGATGATTCATTATAATTTACACTGCATTCAGCATGATGGAGTTTTCATGAGGATCATATGAAAAAATGTATGAATACATGAGTCTTCATGCCATAGAGCTACATTTTTGTACCAGATCATATCTGGCTTAGTAACAGTCTGTAATTGAAGCAGATACTCTCAAAAACCAGTGTCTAAGTTTGGATTAGTAAGATTTATTAAGTTAAATAACAATACAGTAATTCCAATGAGCACTTTCACATGAGAAGTCAATACATAGGCAAAATATACAGATACAGATATTTTTTATTGGTCAAGCAGGGTTAGACATGCAAGGAATTTGTCTCTGGTACAGCAGCTCTCAGTGTACTTGTAGCAACAATAAACAACAGTAAAATAATGCATAACAATGTTCTGTAGATATGCAGTCAATATAAGGAAGTGTTATAAACTTTCACATTAATAGGTATGTCTAGATATCAGACAGAAATTCTCAGCTAATTAGAATTCTCTGCTTCTGCTCTATATTGTCGCATGATTGTATAGCATGAGTCTTCATTTGAATGATGGCATGGAGGAAAAAGCTGTTCGTATATCTAGTAGTTTTTGGAATGCAGTTCCATACCATAAACATCTGCAGATATCTTCTCTGCCCTTTTCTTGATCCTCTCAGTGTACAGGTCTTTTATGGAGGGCAGGTTAGTTGAAAATATCCTTTCTGTGATCTTGACTATACATCGGAGTCTGTACCTGTCCTGTGTGGTTGCTGCACCTAACCAGAGAAGTGATAGATATGCAAAGGACAGACTCAGTAATCCCTTTGTAGAACTGTATCAGCAGCCCTTGAGGCAAGTTGAACTTCTTGAGCTGACATAGGAAATATATCCCCTGATGCCTTCTTAATAATGGTGCTGATGTTAGCTGCCCATTTTAAGTCTTGGGAGATTATAGAGCTTAGAAACTTGAAGGACTGTATTAATGATACTGTACTGCTGAATATGGTAAGGGAGGAATCAAATAGTAGGTCTCTTCCTGAAATCCAGTACCATTTCTACAGTTCTGAGTGTGTTCAGTTCTTAAGTTGTTTCTATTGCACCACAGGGTCAGCTGCTCAACTTCCAATCTGTACACAGACTCATCACCATCTTTGATGAGTGTAATGATTGTTATGTCATCTGCAAACTTCAGTATTTTGGGAGAGATGTCCCCAGAGGTGCAGTCATTTGTGTAGAGGTAGAAAAGTAGTGGGGAGAGCACACATCCCTGAGGATCACCAGTGCTGATTGTCTGAGTACTGGATGTAATTTTCCCTAGCCTCACCTGTTGCTTCCTCTCTGTGAGAAAGCTGGTTATCCACTTACAGATATGGCAAGGTATGGTGATCTGCATCATTTTGTGATAAAGGACTTCTGGGATGATGGTATTAAACTCTGAGCTGAAGTCCACGAAAAGGACCCGTGCATAGGTTCTTGGGCAGTCCAGATATTGCAGCATATAATGTAGTGATATATTGACAGCATCATCTGCTGACCTGTTTGCTCGATAGGCAAACTGTAGAAGAGTTCAAAACTATTTCATTTAACCAGGTTTCTGTGAAACAGAGGGCTGCAGATTTGAAAAAATCTTTATTTCTTTGGCTAATGAGAAGTAGTTCAACAATTTTGTTAATTATAGAGTTAAGATTTTTTATATGTATGGCTGGGAGAGATGCACAGAATCCTCTTCTCAGTTTGACTCCCCCTTCCTCTCCTTTTTGATTTCTTTGTTTTCCTTATTTTGTCACATGTGTCTTGGATAATCTCCCCTTCTCCCTTTCCTCTTCTTTCTGTGGTTGTGGTAAGGGAATGCATACCTGCTTACCTCTTTTTCTTTTGTCTCTATTAATTCCTTTGTTAGTTCACACTCAGCACACTGTCCTCTATGAACCAGTTCTATAAACCGTGTATATATTCACACATATATATTTATAAACTATAAACCAGTTCTTTTTTTCCCTTGCTTGCTTCCTGCATAAAGAAGAGGAGACTCATCTGCACCTTTTGAGTGTTTTGAAAACAGCAATTGGACACTCTAATTGCATGTGACCTAGCTCTTGCAGGTGTACTTAAAACAGTCAGCTCCATGGTTGTGAGGACTCATTGCTTGTAGATAGAGGTTATCTGTAATTGATAGTAGTAATGTGATAGTAGTTTCATATGGATTCCAGGTAAAAAATATATAACATGAAGAGGATCCATTCTTTAGATTCATATTTTTCCAACATGTTGATGCTGAAAATGGTCAGATCCAACTGTACTAGGCAACAATACAACTGATCTATTTAATATTGGATTCTAGTAGATGCTATATGAAATCAGGAGGATCCTTTATGTTGGATAAGTTTTACCTAGCTTTCATCAGTACAAAATCAGCATTGTTTATCCCCACCCCCACCCACTGTGAGCTGTAGTAAGGAAGAGTATCTGAATTGCTCCGAGACAGGGTATGCTTTGCAGATGTAGACAGAGGTCTCAGATCCTTCCTCTAGTATATCCTGAAACCACTTCAGCTTGTGGGAATTAATGTGCAACAAATGTGGAAAAGAACATCAACTCATACATTTGCATTGTGTGTATGCATGTTGGTAGGCTAAAATTGCTTGTGATTTTCCATTGGGAATATGCAGCATCAAGAGACTATTTTTTTCAAATATTGCTGAACAAGCAACTAGCAGCCTTTCCAGCGTTAATATCAGTAGTGCATCGTGTTTTAAATGCGAAAACAGGATATGAGGCCTGAAATGCAGATTAGTTCAAAAGAAGACTTTGTACAGTTAAATGCTCCACAACCTCAAGCACCACTTTGATACTACAGTATAAAATTAAAACAGGCAAAATCATATTTTGATTTAAAAGTAGGTAGATATGGTAGATATGCTGCTTATTCAGGCTCTTTGGCTTCTTTTGTATACAAATTCTAAGATGCAAATTATATTTATATCTTAAGAAAGAATAATTGCAACAAACCTGCCCTCCACAAAAGACCTGTATACTGAGAGAGTCAAGAAAAGGGCAGAGAAGATATCTACAGAACCCTCTCAGCCTCAACGTCTTCCCTCTGGTAAGCGCTACAGAGCACTCCATACCAAAACTATCACACACAAGAACAGCTTTTCCTCCGTGCCATCATTCAAATGAATACTTGAGTAATGTTATATGACCATGTTGCATGATAGACAGAAGGTAGAGAACTCTATTTAACCCAGAAGTTTTGTCTAATGTGTATACATATCTATTGATTTGTAATACTTCCTTTCTGTTGACTTGCACACTTACTGAATAACTAACATTGTTATGTATTATCTGTTGTTTATTGATGCTGCAAGTATACTGAGAGCTGCTATACCAGAGTCAAAGTCCTTGCATGTCTAACTGTGCTGGGCCAATAAAGTATATAAGTATCTGAGTAACAGGGGAGTGTTTTTAAAACAATATCTTAATCAAACGGAGAAAAGACTACGTGTCACACAGATGTAGGAATGTTTTGATCTCCAGGACATATAAAAATAATTGCAAAAATAATACTTAGCAAATATATATGTGAGTAGTATTGGGTTTGCCATTGCTCATGATAGAACTTCAGTTAATAATAGATTTTATCCTGTTGCAGAAATGGGAAACTGTGACTGCTCTATTGTAATTCTTTCTGGTCCAAACTGGCACAACTGATAGGATACTTATGTCCCTCGTAAGTGTTGCTTAATGACAGCACACAGTATATCTCATCATGTCCTTGGTGGCTGGAGTTCCTGGGAATTGTAACAATTGGATGGCTATACATTCGTAATCTATAAGCTAGTTGCTACAGCTAGCATGAGAAGCACAGATGCTAAATAATTTTCAACTGTGGAAAGTCACTGGATGACTGAGGCAGTTGTTTTCTCACAGGGTTATTGCTCTGGGAATAAGATGGAGATCCCCACGTAAGTTGCTGAAGAAAAGATGCATTGTAATTCTAACAAACATGTTTTTTAAAAGAAGCATATAAGAATCAATCACAAAGGAAGTAGTGCGGAATCGATGTTATTTTTGCATCGCAGTGCATGGCTTTCTTTGGACACACTTTTTTTTCCTCTCAGGAACTATTTAAGTTTGACAGTCTTTCAAAATTATGCAAGTAGAAAATAAAAAAAACAAGATCTTCAAAGATCCTTTGTGACCATGGAATATTAACTTAATCTTTCACTGTTTTTCCTTTAGAAGACAAATGTTACACATTTTGAACAAAGATATGATGAACAATTTCCGTATTTTATTCGTATGTCAGACAAATCTTTCTTTTCTTTTCTTTCGGTATAGGAAGAGCTGAGGCTGGATGTCCTGATCAACAATGCTGGGATATTCCAGTGTCCTTATATGAAGACAGAGGATGGTTTTGAGATGCAGTTTGGCGTCAATCACTTAGGTCACTTTTTACTCACAAATCTTCTCCTTGGTCTTCTAAAAAGTTCTGCTCCCAGCAGGATTGTAGTGGTATCCTCCAAGCTTTACAAATATGGAGAAATCAATTTTGATGACTTAAACAGTGAACTGAGTTATAATAAAAGCTTTGCCTATAGTCGAAGCAAACTGGCCAACATATTGTTTACGAGAGAGTTGGCCCGACGCATAGAAAACACAGGTGTCACTGTGAATGTATTACATCCTGGTATGGTCAGAACAAACCTGGGTAGGTATATACATATTCCTTTATTAGCCAAGCCTTTTTTCAGTTTGGTATCTTGGGCATTCTTCAAATCTCCGTCAGAAGGAGCCCAAACTTCCGTTTATCTGGCCACTTCTCCTGAAGTAGAAGGTGTATCTGGGAAATATTTTGGAGACTGCAAAGAGGAGCAGTTGTTGCCCAAGGCCACAGATGACTTGGTTGCAAGAAAATTGTGGGATATCAGTGAAGTGATGGTGGGGTTGTTAAAATAATCAAAGAGAAGCACTTTACTGAGATGACGGGAAAAGTTATTTTTGGAGACTTCCTTTTTTTTCCTCGCACCTTATTCCCTTGGTTTTTGAGACACTTATTTCGGGATTCACAGCAATCTGTGTCGAATCTTGATTGTTTCCATTTTTTTTAAACAACACCATTCATGAAATTAATATTTAATAAGAGTTAAATAAAAATGTTAATATATTTCAAGAGAGATGTACACCTATTCTACTGAAATGAAAAAAAAAGAATGGCTATTTTCAAATTGTGTGCCAAGAGTTCAGTGCTTCATACCTGAATTAGCTGTGCATGGTGCTATATCTGAAATGTGTCGCAGCATTGTTCTATTAAAGAAAAAACAAAACTAAGAGAGGCCTATTTTATATGTATCATTCAGTGTGGCATACATATCTCCTTTAGTTAAAAACTATAAAGAGAAAATCTGGCTTACGCGACCCTGTGCCACCCTTTTTGCTCTGCCAGGAGAGTCTTCTAATGCTCTGTGGTTGCACAATAATTAATTCTACATTTTCTGCATAGCATTTCAACTTGTATTTGTCTCCCTAAATCTTATTCCCAATTATTTGTTTGTTTCATTGAACCTTTTCCTCTAAAATGTCTAAAACTATTACATATAATAAGAGAGGAAAGTGAACACCCTTCCCTTGTGTCTTTACTTACTGGAAAATTTATGGAAAGTGTCCCATTTGTTGTGATTTTTGCTGTTTGCCATTGACACATGCTCTCCATCCAGATTTTCAATCTTATGTATGTATTTATTTAAAACATTTATATAACTGCCCACCTTTCAGCAAACTGAGCAGCTCTCAATCCGTCTCCTGGATTTACTTGGTTTCAAACTGCGAATAAGAAAGACCATTCCAAATTGTTAAAGGCTCTTTCTGCATCTAAAAAATATTACTGATGGGTTTTTTATGTTGAGGGTGTATTCTAATGTATTTATTTTATTTATTAAATTTATATGCCACCCATCTGATGAATAAGGTAACTCTGGGCAGCTTACAAATGATAAAAACAAAAATATTAAAATTAAAAAGAGTTACATATAGACTAAGATCAAGGGGAAGGATGACACAGGAATGAGATCTAATCCCATCAACCACCTCCAGCAAGAAGTGCCCCTATCAGGGCTGCAAGCCAACCTTAGAAATCCTGGGTTGCCCTTCTTTTTCCTCTTGGGAATAAACTTGTTTGATCTCTTTGTATTTTTTCAGAAATATACTTGCTTGAGTGTTCAGCTATATTGTGAATGCTATTCTCTTATCTACAAATGCCAGAATCCCCAAGCAATTTGGGGCAGAACACATGGGTAAACTTTTGAAGCTGGGTTAAAGCCTTCTTAGAAATATTCAAAGTTCAAATCCACCCAGCCTTCCTACCTACTTACTAATAATGAATTGTTTATTCAGTCAGTGAGTCATAATGTAGCCAATTACTATTTAGTGACAAATCTATTAGAGTATGGACCTAGCTTTTATTAAAGTCTATGGAAACTGTTTTCTTTTCATTCTTTTTATTTTTCCTTTTTTAAAAAAGAAAAGGATATTTATCACTTGAGTCTGGTATCTTCAGAAGAATTTTGAATAATATACAGCAATAAAATATGATTGGGACATTTGTATGAAACTAGAAATCAGAATTCCAAATGCATTTAATTATCATATATCAACAATGCATAAATAATTCTGCAGAAACTTCCTTTCATAAACCAGAAAGACTGCCATGTAATGCATAAAAGTAAAAGTGAATAATAAAAGTAATTGGAGGAAGTGGCCGTGGATTGTGGTTGGAACTGGCATATCTCCATTCGCCAGGGCTGTTAAATACTTCTGCAGTGAAATTGAATGTGTTTCAAAGATTAAGTCTCAAAAGCTGTGGCATTGAGCATGATTGATTCCAAGATCTTTATCACAGTTTGCAACTTGTCTTAACAAATCATTGAAGTGATAAATTGCTTTCTGTATTCATGAATTGGTGTAGGGGAACAGGGATGAAATACGTACACTTATACATACAAAACATACACATGTACAAGCACGTCTTCCAAATATAGTTAAACTACTATTGAATTGAAGCAGTAACTTCTGCCATGCAGAGTAATTAATGTTTCACACAGTTCATATGTACTTTGTGTACAATGCACATTTCATAAATACAATAATATTTGAAATAAAGTATATCAGTAGGACATTCTGTTTCATTTAAGCTTTGTACATTTCTAATCGAGTCTCGTGTGTGAGAGACTAGGGAAAGCATTATAGTCAAACACATACAAGAAAGGATGATTTCATAGATATTTCTGACAAAACATGAATGCTGAAATAAAAAGACAACTGAGTAATTTTTAAAGGAAAAAGTCATCAGGATTTTGGAATATCCAGTTTGAGGGGGAAAATCCTAAGCAAAGATATCCAGTTTAAGAAAAAAAAATTCCTAAAAAAATGCATATTCTCTGTCCGTGCCACAGAGGTCATGAAGGATGTAATGTATGCAGACATATTTACAGTTGTGGAATGGGAATGGGGAGAAGAGAGATGAAACTCCGGAGGCACTGAGAGCTCTTGGGTTTGGTGCATGTTTCCTTTGGATCCCTCCTGTAGATTTAAGGGGTCGAGTTTTTCCAAAGAAAGGCTGGCTGTGGAAGCGTGTACCAGCTGAACATTTTAGATTGGACGCAAGCACGTATGCAACACACCCACATCAAATAACAGGATTCCTGGCTGATAGATCCATCAACGAACTGCAAGTCTGATAGCGTAACAAGAAAAAAAAAGGTGTCTTGTCTTTCGTGGCCATATTCAAAATGGCCATGGAAACCTAGCGACTTGCGGGGCCAACTGGAGCTGAGGAGATCCTGGTTGCTAACTGCATCATCCTCAAGTTTGTCCCAGAGCAACCTAGATTATTCATCTTTTGTGTCAGGCAAAGAAGAAAAACTTGCAGTTTGGAAGAATTAAGAGAGCTCTTGGCAGCTGCAGCGGTGGGATTTAGCATCCTGCGTCCCTCAAAAGCTCAAATGGGTTTGAAAGGAAGAAGAGGAAAATGGACAGTGCCCTTGCGTGCTGAAGAGTTTTAACACAAAAGTTTTAAAGTTTTCCTCCAGTGCGGAGGAGGCAGAGGAAAGGAAAAATATGTCTGGCGTGGGGGCAATGACTAGAAGGGAGGTGCCTTTCATTAGATTAGCGGACAGATAAATGCAATCACTTGTAAGGGGACCCAGCCATCCGCTCCTTCGTCTGTAAAGCAAGGCGGGAAAATGTAAGCAAGTGCAATGTTCAGACTGTTTTCATTTCCACTTTCTGATGGAAAAACAAAACATCAGCTACTCTGCAATTTTTTTTAATCCCAAGAGATTAGTTATTTAAGCCAGCAAAAAAGCTGACATTTTGGGAGGGGAGGGAATCTGACTAAGATCCTCTAAGTGCTTCTGTTTCCCATCTTTCTTTGTCATGGTGACTTCCTTCTCCCCAGGCTAAAGCTCACGTGATACCCTCATCAAGCAATAAGCATTTGCAGACCCTTCAACGAGAAACATAATCAACTTTCCTTCGTAAAATCTTCAGCCACTTTTTGTCTGACAGCTGCTTTCATGTCATAACTTGACTATTCCTTCCTCTTTGCTTCTTTTTAATTAATTGCTGTCAGAAAGTCTACCCCACCTAGAACACTCGATCTCTTTTATAACTGAAAAAAAAATCTTGAAAGCACATGCCTCCAAAACCCATACCCCAATTACAGTGAAAACTGATACTGTTTTACCCTTTCCTGACCTTCTCGCCAAATCTCATTCAATCGCAAGGAGAAACAAAAAATTTCTACTGCATGTTTGCCCATATTAATCTGGGGAAACAGCTTGTTTTTGTAGAGTCATAGAAATGGAAGGGGCCTCCCTTCCATTCATTGTCCCCACGCCAGACCTATTTTTCCTTTCCTCTGCCCCCTCTATGCTGGAGGAAATCTTGAACATTTTGTTTTGTCTTAAAACTCTTCAGCACACAAGGGCATTGTCCATTTTCCTGTTCTTCAGTCCATCACCTGCTCAGGGCCAAATTAAAACATTGACTTATTTGTTGATCTAAGTTAATGCCCCCGAACTCCTTGGGGACTCTGGGTGATTTATTGATAACATGAATACTGCAAGAGATGACAAGTTCTAGTCCTGCTTTAAACATGAAAGCCAATTGGGTCACTTAGGCCAGTCACTCTCAACCCAACTCATTTCACAGGGTGGTGGTTGTGGAGAAAATAGGAGGCGGAAGGAATATGAAAAGTTCACCACCTTGAGTTATTTATAAAAAATAAAGATGGGAGATACATACATACATGTATGCATGCATACATACATACAAAGAAGCCTAGCTGATTGGGAGAACAACCAATTATAAACCAAATAAAACTAATGGGAGCTTCATGACATCCCTTTCCCAAGACCTGTGAATGGAACCAGATTTTTAATAGTTACCTGAATATCATGTGAGTGGGCGCTGCACAAATTCTCTTAGGGACATACCCTTCCAGAGGGCAGGTAACAGAGTAAGTGTACTTCCACATCCTGTAAGATAAACCTGTTTAATTGATGGGAGCCAGGGCACACCTATCCTGCTAGATTGTATAAACAACTGGAGATAAGCAGTCCTTCACCTAGCCAGGACCTATATCACAAAGCGCTTTAAAGGTGATAACCAGCACCTTGAGTTGCATCCTATCAAGTGGCTGACGAGCTTCCCTGTAACCACCACAGTGCATTATGCCACTTCTCTTATAATTGGTTCCATTATCTTCTTAGGAACTTCTTTCTACATGGCGTCCCAAAGGCTACAATAGCAGAGAAATGTTATCTTTTTAGGCTACTTCAGAAATGCTGCTGCATGTAAATACACACAAACACAAATCAGCCACAGCAACACACTTACTTAGGTGTCTGTGTTGCTAAGTTCTTGTAGACTCTAAGCAGTTCATAATATGCCAGAACAGGTTTAAAAACATTCAGCATGTGAAATATCAAAGTATTGTACCATAACAATGCCATTCCTCAGTCTATATACTGCTAAAACTCTTGAGTTTGTAATCTTCAGTTGAGTGACAGGAAACAGTACATCATAGGGCAACAGTTTTTGAACCAAGGTGCCTCAAATAGGCTAACTAACAGAATGCGTACAAAACCTGGGGCCCATGGTTCCTGTAGAATTGAAATTTGGCAAATTTATGGTTGCTGCAGTGTTGCCACACCATTGCCTGGAGTAAAGTGAAAAGGGTCCAGAAAATTCATTTCCTCCAAGAACCTCTGATTTATGTCACTATGTGATGACACAAGTCATCACATAGTGATGACACAAGCCACCCCCTTAAAAAGGGCAAGTAGGAGACTAGATGATAATTGTCCAGACAGGTGGAGTCCAATAATGTTTTTTTAGCAGGAGATGAATGAGGGGCTCA
>JANHZU010001174.1:453693-464211 GCA_032468055.1 Acrochordus granulatus
CCCTCTTATCTGCCGGGTTTTTTATTTTAATGTTTTATTTTTAAAAAATGTTTTTAAGGGTTGTTTTTGTTAGCCACCGAGAGTCTCTGGATTTCGGCGGCATATAAATCAAATAAATAAATAAATAAGCAAGACATGTGATTGCAATGTTCAATTTTACAGCCAGCTCTTCCACTGATCTGCTTTCCAGAAGCCAGTTGTGAAGCATATGAACAGTGATCACATGACTGTGGGATGCTGCATCCGTTGTAAATGCCTGCTGCTTGTGAAGTGCCTGAATCCTGTTCATGTGACCCTGGGGACTCAGCAACAGCAGAAATGGGAGGACTGGTCATAAAGTTATTTTTCAGTTCCATCGTAACTTTGAATAGTTCCTGAAGAAGGCAGTCATTAAGCAAGGACTATTTGCAATTGTAACAAGGAACTACATCACCAGGTTCTCACTTCCCATTACTGCCTCTCAACAATTTTTAGCACCCACTCATGCCAAAAATCCTTTCACACATCTTCCCCTATTGACATATTTCAGAGCTATTCATCCCAGTTCACTCAAATGATCAAAATGTTTAGGTTGACATATCAAACTGCTACAAAAAATTAGTGAGAAATTCTATTCCTGCTGTAGAATTGTCCTTTTTTACTGTGGCAGTTCTAAGATAAGGTAAAATAAGACATAAATATAGATAAGATATTACAACATTTTTCTGGTGCTACGAAAATGTAGGCTTCCTTTTCTAGCTTTATAAAGAAAAACAGAGTCTTGGGTTTAATGTTCATTTTTATGAATCTGTCTTGATTGAGATAAATAGTTATAAAAATTATCTCCTAGCATTTATACTTCTTTATAAAAACACACTCAACCTTGATTCTTTTTTGTTCCTGTTACTGAATTAATTCTCCTGTCACTTCCACACTTACAAGTACACAGGCATTGCACTTATATAAATTACTTTGTGTTATCATTATTCAGTATCTCTATTCCAGAATTAACACTAGCGTTACAAAAAGCAAAACTTGCTTTATAATTAATCTATTTTAGCTTCAGCAAAGGTTCCTAAATTCTGGTGGGATGGAGATGATGCACATATAAGCCAACTTCCTGTCTTACTTCTATTGCCTTGCATCTTACTAAAATCAAGCAACATACCAGACTGAATTTGTATTCAGCCTTCTGTGTATGTCTGAGATCATGTGTGTGTACATACATACATACTTTTAAACTTTTTTTTTATCTTCAAGTCATTCTTAACTCCTGGCCACCACTTGAACAAATCCATGCAGTTTTCTTGGCAAGGTTTTTGGAAGTGGTTTGCCCTTGCCTTCTTTCTAGGGCTGGCTTTGTGCCTAAGGCAGAATTAGAACTCAAGGTTTCCTGGTACCTGTATCAACCACATCAAACTGGCTTTCAGGTTTCACTCTACCTTGCTTTGTGGCCTCAATGTTCACTCAGGCATTGGTCATAGCTGACCTTGGTTAATCTAAAAACTAAGCAATGTCAGCCTTGAAGGGAGAGATTATCTCAGACCTTATACAGTATTTGATTGGGAAGTAAAAATAAAAGTACTCAAAGAAGATAATGACAAACAATTCTTGTATTATGTGATATCAACAAAATAGTAAGTACTGTATCAGGTTCTTAAAAGTGAGTTCTTAAAATAGTAAGTATCGGGAATTGAGACTGATTAGAAAGAGACTACTTGTGTTGTGGTGTCAGTCATGGTTCCCAGTGGTATGCAAGGCATCTTGCTCTATGAATATAAATAAGTTGCTTTAATTATATAAATTATAAACATTTTAAAATCTCATTAAAAAGCCTTAAATTTGTTAGTCCTAACATCATTTGTTCTTCAATTGTCAAGTTAATCTCATGATTTATGATTGCTTTCTTTGTTCTATTGTTTTCTTCATCCTGTATGATTAACCATTGTTCCCTCTGATGTACTGTAGCCTTGACATGGCCTCATACAGTGCCTTTTTAAAGGCTGAAGGCTGCCATTAAAAATGGCATTTCCCTCCCCAGTAGTATCCTGGAATAATATAATATTTAGGCATGCTAATAGCTTCCAGTGGCAGTAACTCAAAGTGGCCACTAAAATCTACTTCTCTCTCCTGGTTTCTCAAGGATAAGAATTAAGGTCAAGAGAGTTGAATATATATGTATTTTCCTTTTTTCTTCTAACTATTCCCAGCATATCAGGAATACATTCTTCACGTGTTTGGCTTCTTTGTCACTCTGTCTTTCTACTTTCTTGGCCTCCAATATACAATCCCATTTCTATCCTTCCTACCACTTTACTCCCTCCCACTACCTTCCTTTCTCTATGTTCTTTATGTTCCTTCCAACATTCTTCTCTGGTTTGCTTCTTCTGACCGTCTACCAAACTGTTTACTCTCATATAATTCCACTACACACATGGAGAAGTACATATACCCCACTCATATTGTTCTCTGCAGCTGAAATGGCTAGCAAGTTTATGGTGGCTTCCTGCACTCTTCAGAAGAGCAATGTTAACCATGGTTGTCCCAGATTGTTCTTTTTCTCTACCATAAGTTTTCACAAAAGAACACGAATAGATGTATGACAAACACGCAGCTACTTATAACTACAGAACATGAATAGGCAAATATTAATGAATGAGTAGCTGGGCACATTCAAAATTTGGACAGCAAACAATGGGTTGGGCTCACAAAACAGTTGCCTTGAAAGACTTTCCTAATCTCAAAAGGCTATCACAGTGAAATGACGGAAAAATCTCTAGCAGAAGTAGAGCTACTTAATCTGCATTGCACAAATCCAGACACCATCATACTATTGCAAAGGGATACAAACATTCTCAATCTTTGCAGCCATCAAGGTTCTTTCAGCCCAGATCTGGTACCTCTATAAGAAATCAAAGCAAAATCACTGTATCTTGCCAATCCTTCTAGCTCTAAGATGCTCTATGTCACCCGAATGTAGTTGGGGTTCCCCCCCACTCCCCCCAGTAAATGGCAAATTTTCCCAAGTGCTGGGCTGCAGAAACCCATCATATGTATTTTTTTTGAATTCCTATATCCGGCCAGACATATTTTAAAGCTAATAGTGTTTTGTTTATCCATGTGCTGCCTTCCTGTATTTTTGGTGTATATACCTCCGGAAGATTCATGCACATCACAACCCATCCCATTGTTCAAGCAGAAAGCACAATCACAATCTCAACAAGATAAATTGAGGAATATTTCTAATAGATTAGAATTTGCAGTTCATATACTCCTGTGCTATATACTATAGGGCTACTGTTTTACCCAATCATCCTTTAGGGCCTAGAAGATTTCACTTTGGAAAAACTTCCAGATTATCTGTTATGAATGGAGACCTACAATGAATTTTTGTGATGCGCCAAAAAAAAATATGTCGCAGCTATGCAGATTTCAAAGAGCAGGGCTATGTGGGCAGCCTTTTAAAAGAAATCAGTCCTGCCTACAACACTGATAGACAAACTATGAACATAACTATATCTTGTCCTGCATCAGATTAAGCACTTGATATTCTCTCCCAGAAATGAAGAAGTTTGTGAAGCAGCTGTTCCATCAACTGTATTTTAAAAAACAAAACTGCTGATTGTAAACTAAAGACTACTGTTTTCTATTTTTGAGAGGCATACATAATCTCCTTCACATCTTTTCTAGTTTTAATAAGATAGCCATCTAACTGAGATGGTGCATCTGATCATCAAAGCACCACATGAATCGATATATGCAGTTTTGGATCAGAGAAAAGACATGTGAAATTAATAATTGTTTTAATGTTAGTCATCATTATGGAAACATGTTCTCCTGGAAAATAAAGCCAATACTCTTCCTGTTCCTCACCCCGACCTCTACCTCCAGCTTCACTGTGTACTTAAGCATTTCAGTGGATTGGTTTTTGCAAATTCAATTGTAGAGCCCAAGACCTGAACAGAGGCCAGAGTATCAGGAGACTTGACTTTAATTTAATCTGACTTAAAATGAAATACTTCACTACTACTTAATATTTAAAGATGTAGTTCAACCTTCAGCACTCAATGAAGAATGAATCAAAAATATACAAGAAAAGATGGCAGTTATTTAAATATGTTTTATAATTCCTAAGGGAGGGAGGCAGTGGACCAATCTACATGAATTGTTTTAAAATAATACATCAAAGTCATCTTGTATTTCTACACTCAGAGAGCAATGGGACAAAGTATTGGCAGATACTTTACTTCTTTTGTTTTATACCAGATTCAGAAAGCTTTAAGAGAATGATTTTTAATTTTCTAATAGTAGGTGGTTTCCAAGTCAGTGGAGGGGATTCATCTGGATGGACTGCCAAGAATTTTGCTTCTAATCCTGATTATGGTCTATTCTCTCTTGTATTCTGCCATCAGTTTCACAAAAGAAAGGCCTGCTATGATAATTTTCTCTGAATAGCCAAACCTGGTACTCATTTTTTATAATAGCAGGCTCTTAACAAACATATTTATATACCAAGGCCTTATATCATTGTTCATCATCATTTTTGTCTGATTCACTTTATATGCTCAGATGTGCCAGTTTCAAACATCTACTGTATTTCCAACTCACTCTTTATTTCTATCCATACTCACAGACTCAGAATAACACTATTCCTATCAGTGTGCTGAAGTATTATTATTCAGGTCACATCTGACAAACAGAATGGGAGAAGATGAAATAGTATCTGCCATACATACTGGCCCCTTTTCCCTTGTGGCCACCCTGGAAATACAGTTGTTTTTTTAGAGGTACTTGGACTTCAGGTCTCATCATTCCCAACCAGCTTGGCCTTTTGGAGAAGTCTGGTCTACATTTGGTGAGAGCAGCAGCTACCTGAATACTACAGTCCTAAAATCAGCTTAGTGGTGGTAAGGAATGAATCTGTAGCCTTTTGCAATGCTGTACAAAAGTATAATACTGAACTGTGGTCCCTCCATCATGAAATCAAGATTTTCCAAAGAACTTTTCATGAAATTTAATCAGAAAAAGTACATCGTTTGCACAGAATATGGTGCATCTGTTTCTAAAGAGATTCAGTCTCTCTGGTTTGTACATAGCTTGCAATCGTGAAACAATCCATATGTGAAAATATTCATTTGCTGACAAACTATTGCCATTATATTATTCACAGCAGAATTATATTGCCAAATGGATCCATTTTGGTGTAGTTTCTTCTCAGCAATTACCCTTAAATATGGTTTCATTTGGCCAGTATACCGGGGGACCAGGGGAAAATCAGTATTATTACAGTATCACTAAAGAACCTGTTGGCCTTAATGTTGTAATCTTGTATTGGACAATGCATTACATATGTTCTTAATCACCCAGCAATCCTGTTGAACAGTTTAGTTGCAGCAATTATTCCATCTGAAAAGAGGAGATATTCCAATATCACTGTGTGTTCTAGCACTTTGAAGGCTACTTGTTATTATAAAACCCTTGATGGATCATAAACTTGCTATTCCTTAAGCCAGTATTTCTAAAACATTTTTCTCTCAACACCCTTTGCCACTTTTCAATCTTCTGGAGGACCCCAAAAGAGCTTTTGTTGTATGGATTATATTAATTGATATTTGCCACATTAAAAATTACACATCTGCTGTCATTATCACTCCTCATAATTGTTTGATGGGATTTTAATATTATATTATTTTTCAGCATGAGCTGGCAAACAATTCTGATTTTGCAGACACTTGAGAAGGTCTTAGGGGACCCCCAGGACTCCTAGCACCATACTACTGGAAGTTACTTCTAAACTAGGGTTTCCATATCTGGGAAGCATAAATCTAAGTAGCCATTAGATAGCAGCAAAGAGACCAACACAATTACTTTTCTGGAATTTGTTAAAATGGATGAAACAATTGTAACATTTGTACCTATACTAGTGTTTTCTTGGTTCCCAGATTCACTCAAGTTGTAGAAGATATATTGAACTATCAACAATATACAAGATATATTGAACTATCAACAAGATGTAACATGTTCTGTTTTATATCAGACTTATTGTTTTATATACAATAATATTACTGTTAACATATTAACTGACAGAAGGATGGAGCTCAGATTTCCAACAATGCATCCTGTCCTGAAAAAATGTAATTCTCATGTCGACTGATTAGCAATTGCATCAAAGATCAGAAGCATGTATGCGTGTAAGTTTCTACACACACATATACAAATACATAAAATACAACCTTTCTAAATAACACACAGAGATATTTAGAGAAATTTCCCCTTCCTTATTTTACTCATTTTACTGACACAGGTCAGAGGATGGATGTGTTATCTCTTTAGCAGCATCTACAATCACCTGATTTGCAAGTTTAGTGACACATGTCACTAAAGTAAAGCAAAGCAATAGTAGCTCTGCTTTTTCCTCTAGACATTTTCCACCTTGACAACCTAGGAGGGAGCATACAGAAACAGCAAAGGAAATGCAAGACATCTGTAACAGACTCAGTGAACATGCTATTGATTTGTTTCCCTTGCTGGTGTGGTCCTGGTATTAGTCTGCTTTCTCTAGAGAAATGAGTCAAATAAACAAGGCCGGTAGAGAACATGAAATTCCACTTTCATTCATCTTCTTAATTTTGCAAGCACCACATTCTGCAAACCCCATGCCAGCACAGCTCTTGGATCAGGCCTGGAATTCTTCTGGATCCTTAGGGGAGGAGATACTGGAGGTGGCCAAGAATCTAAGTGGAAACCGATGACAGCAACAGACATTAATCAGCTCCACCGTACGTTCTGCCCAGCAGGTTTCTTCCAATAAATCAAAGCCCTTAAATTCTAAAGGGCATCTAACCTTTAGACAGCAACTGTTCTTTGTGGCCTGGAGCTGATAAAAATGATTAATCTAATATTTAATTTAAAAATACCACCAGTCTTTTTATACCAGCCGGCATGCATTTTATGTATTTAAGCATACACATACAAACAGCCAATTTTTTTCTGGTTGCAAAAATGAGAGCATTGCTTGAAAAGAAAGGCTATCGATACATGTAATGTTAAAAAACAGTTTCCGTGAATTTTCATCCTGGTTGGAGTTGTAAAGTATGTTTTCTGTTTTGAAGCACATTTTCTTTCTAGATGGAAATAAGGTGTGCTTCTTTTTGACATAATAGTGAATGTTGCTGTTTGCAGAAGGAGATGAAACATCACAGTGCACTGAGGTTATGGGAAAGCAATAGCTATAGGAAGGATCATTCTGTCTAATACAGGTTTTAGTACTGCATTATGTACAGATCAATGAGTTCATTGGGCTTTTTATCCATGCTACCTCAACACAGTCACAATATTGATACTATCATACAATGAATATTGGGAAAGATACATAACAGGTTACTTTTTAGAGGCTGAGCATTTGAGAAGCATTTTTTTTCATTCAGCAGCCTGCATTATTCACTTCTACTGTATTTTAACACAGACAGCTAGTCAAGTTACTAGTATGTTTCTTAAGGCCCTCACTTTAGCCAGGTTGGATGCTTTGCCCTCAGTGGTACTTTTGGACATTTTAAGAGTATTATTATGCACCTTCACTTATGTTCATGTGGTGATGGCTCATTAGAAATTATAAGCCATATGTGACTATGCTGTTCCCTGTATAAAGACTCGATCAGCCCTTATATATCCTGTCTTGAAGAAATTTCCAGGTAGGGAGTGCAATTCAAAAATAACCTCCTAACTGCCCAGTTTTGCACTATCATTTGTACGATACACTGCACCATTACTTAGGTGTACAATTTCTTTTAATAGTATTTTATCCGGATTTGTTTTAATCTTTTTGTTTTTAATTATTTTTAGATTGTACTTACTGTTTTTTTCTGTTATATATAGAAGGATATAAGCCTTCTATTATTAGATACTTTGTTCGTAACCCCCTTAAAGGTTTCCCTCACCAATCATGGCCCACTCTAGAAGGTGGTGCTCATCACTGTTTCCTACCCAAAGAGCCAGTGTTTGTCCGAAGACACTTCCATGGTCATTTGGCTGGCATGACTATTTGCCAAGGCTCATGGACATTGTTACCTTTCCCACTGAAGGTGGTACCTATTCATGAACTTGTATTTTTACATGCGTTCAAACTGCTAGGTTGGCAGGAACTGGAGCAGGAATGGGAGCTCATCCCATTATGCAGTGGTGCTTGGGTCTCAAACTTGGGCCACTGACCTTCCAGGGCTGTAATAAATTTGATATGAGTATGCTTATTCATTCATTTAGATTTGGAAGCCACTGGCCTCCTAGGTGACTCTTGGTGATTTACATCCAAAGGACAAGAAGCAGTAAAATATAATAATGAACAAGAGGCACCTAGAAAAAAAACACAATACCTCAGAGAAGGCATACTAGCTAGATCTGATTGATGACACTGTTTAACTGAGGGGGCTTGGAATATGCCCACCCTGATTGTTCTTGGTGAGCAGGCAGAAACTATTTGAGGCAGTCCCTCAAATAAGCAGACCCTATGCCACAATTACAGATGATAATCAGCATCTTGAATTAAGCCCAGAAGCCAACAGTAACCAATGCAACTCACAAAACAGTGGGGACCCATGGATATATTGTGGTATATCCGTCATTGCCTGCATTGCTGTATTCTGGGTCAGCTATAACTTCCAGATAGTCTTCAAGGGCAGCCCTATCTAGAGCATGTTGCAATATGCTCCATCTTTCAGTCCCATTAGTCAGGAAAGGCCATTGGACAGGGAACTCATGGTTTTGTACCTTCTCCCAATGACTTTGTTGATCATTGTTTGATGATACTCAGGAGACCACATGCTGTTAATAACAAAATCATCTGTTTCAATTATGTAGGCAAAGATTATTCACTCTTTTATTCAGTCAGGCAGAAAGACCACATTAAAAAAAACTCCATTTCCAATAAGAAATCTTCTGTCCCAAAGAAGCAATTTTTTTTTCTTTTTACCGACAAGCATTTCTAACACCCCATCCCCAAACTAGTCTAGATGGTCAGGGAACCCTAGAGAACAGTACAGGATTGGCACACAGCTGATGCAGAGGAAATATGGAAATAATAACTTGCTTTTCTCCGGTCAGAGCATGGGAATAAATTTGATAAAATAATGAAAATGCATCCTTTCTTTTACAGAAAAGCAATCCTGTATCAAACCCATTAACAAAATAATTGTTATAGGATACTTTCATATCTGCACATTTAATTATGTATTTTAAGCCTGTGTTTCTCAACTTGAAATTTTTATTTATATGGATTTCTGAACTTGAATCTGAGCCAATTAGTATAATATTTAATGATCATACTGAAAAGAACAAGTAGTTCAGCCAACCAACTTTGCAGCCAAACTTTATCTTTTTGAAGCAGCCTCAATGAGATCATCTGATCGTATAAGTTATAAATACAATCACAAGAGAATTCTAACATTTAATCACAGGGCTCAAATAATTTTTTTGGCTCACATCCATTCTTTTACACTTAAAAAGAAAGAATTAAAGAACTGAAATCCCACCATCTTCTTAAAATGTTCAAAAAGTGGTTGGACAATAGCTGCAGAGAACCCTGGAAGAAGTGGATTATCTAGACTTGTTTCAGGCTACGTTCTGGTCAAAGTTCAATATGGAGACAGCACTGGTCATTCTATTCTGTAACTTTTGGCAGAACCAGGGTAAGAGTGCATATGCTCCTTTATGTCACAGTGGCTTTTGATACCATTGCTCAACATATCCTTCTAAAAACCTTTAATAGCTCTATCGTATGCTCAGTTGCACCCCTTCCAGGATCAAAAGGCCCTTCAGACAGTCACTTATGCCCTAGTCACTTCACAGATTAATTACTACAATGAACATATAAACCTCTATGGGAGGCTACCATTAAAGATAACCTAGAAGCTTCAAAGTGTGTTGTATGCAGTAGGACAGGCAGTAATATGCTTACCTTGGTATGTCATATGACAGTTCTTCTTAACAAGCTGCACTGGTTGCTGGTGTGCTTCAATGTGCAATTGAATCTGGGTAGTCCAGTCCAAACCTGCCTTTCTTGATTAGCCTTGGACTGCCAGCACAGGGGAATATGTTGCTCAATGCCCCAATTATACACAGGTGGCAGGGGGCATTGCCAGATCTGAAATACAAATAAACCATCCAAATGAAACAAGGCATTAGAGGTAGGTTTACACAACCACTTAACCAGAGTAGCAGTTGCACACCAACAACCCACAAACAAGATGTTAGTTATCATCTGTAGAGTTTTACATGGGATAGGGTCTAGTTATTTAAAGAACTGCCTGTTTCCCATGGTTTCTGTCTGGCTTGTACAAACTGACAAAGCCAGCGTATACCAGGTGCCTTTATTTAAACAGCACCATCTTTCAGGACCTAGGAAGCATGAGATCCCCCCTTAAGATCTGGGTGGCTCCTACTTCAGTGGTGCTCTGGAGGGCCTTGGAAAGCTGGTTTAGTGGAGATGGGGGCCCTTTATTGAATAACTCTTTGTACATGCTATGTATTGAAAGTAGATGAGTATTG
>JANHZU010001174.1:477590-500659 GCA_032468055.1 Acrochordus granulatus
GTGTTAATCATGGTTACTTGTTTCAGATGTTAGGGACAATCATTTCTACCTCAAATTCCATTGAAAATGATTTTTTGCTGAATATTTTTGGGGGTGTGGAATGGATTATCTGAATTTCCATTGTTTCCTATGGGAAACTGCGTTTCTCTTCACGAGCATTTCACGCTAAGAGCGTTCTTCTGGAACGGATTAATCTCGTCTTGTGAGGCACCACTGTATTTCCCTGAAAAAAATGACATTAGGACTACTTTGCAAGGCTGCAAGACCCAAATAGCTTACAATCTCTCAGCTGCTCTCCTGATTTTTCCTACAGTACATATACACAGCAATGATAGGATTTATCTCCATGCACCTGCAAGACACTTAACAAACAAAAAAATTACAGTTTAAAAAACTAACTTCCAAATTTAAAACATCACATACTCCTCTCTTTGATCCTATCTTTTTGTTTTAGGTATACTCTACTTCTGTATAGCTACAACACCCCCATTTCTGAGCTGATTTTTATGAGGTAGCAGTCAGTTCCCACAAGGGAAGATTCTCCAGACATGGAAGCAGATCAATGATTGAACTGTTCCTACATTGGTTAAAAATATTGAAAAGCAGTCTTCTCTTTTTAAAAAGATTTATAATATTTTTAGGATGACAATCTTTAAGTCAGGACATAAAATCATCTATTCCTAATTTTAGATAGTTTTTAAGGTAGCCTGAATACTTGAGACTGAATGTTCTGAACATCTCATGAGGGAAATATTAAAATTCATTTATGAATAAGCATAGACAGCTAAATAATTATAATAGAGATTTATTAAATATTTTCCATGGAATAAATATATATGATCTAAGATAAACACACACTCATGCAAAGAGCTATACTTCAAAAAAAAATTCCTGGTGCTTTACAACTTCAGAATCAAAATACCCCTAATACAAATATATAAAACTGACAAAGATGAATAAATCCCTCAACCCACCCTGATATCCTGAGTCCAAATGATGGCCATTACAGATTAATAGTTTTACAAATAGTATTTTCTGAACACAAGTAGAGAAGTTGCCATTTAGATCTCTGAGGCAAGCAGCTCGTTACTGCTGGAGCATAAAAATATCTTCCATAAGAAAATACTACAGACACACGATCCACATTATTTGTCTATCCGATGCACCAGATATCTGAGGTTCACCTATAGGATATCAAGCTAGTAGAATTAAATTGACTAGTTTGTATTTAGAAAACTCTAATAACCCTTTCTAATATTCTGTTAGCCAATTGGTCAAGATGTGTATCTCATTTAGTTAAAATCAGGAGGGTAAACATGGCTTGCAAACATGAAAGTTAAGGTACAATGTATTAAAACAGCTGCTGCTTGAATATACTAAAACACCATGGTAACTTATCTAACAAAGGTCATAAAAAGAAGTGGCTGTGTATATATGAATCAGACAATTCAGTAGCAGAGGGAAATGAGGATAAACACAGTCAAAAATTAATATAGTACTTAATGTAAAAACAGAGAAAAGATATGCATAGTGAATCTTTTGTGTTTGATCTATGACTTATGTGTTTGATCTATGATTTTAATAAAATCTCTCAATCTATCGAGTAGGTTTTATAGACCTGTAACTTCAGTTTGACTGAAGTGGCATAGAAATGCCATAAATATTTTTCTGCTGCTACAAGTTAAATGATTTTTACTATATTGTAATAATCCCAATCCAGCTCTCCTTTACAGAGTTAGTTGCTTTACTGCCATGGATTAAATGATAATGTTTCTATTTGGGTAACAGGCCAAAACCAGTTTTATTCTCATTATAAAATATCAGATTATTTGTTCCTATGTAAAATATCCTTTAGCAGATTGAAAAATCTATCTACCACTAAAACATGGAATTTTAGGAATGATCATTCCTAAATCTACATATCATACATTTTCTTGAATTACTTTAGTTGCACTAGCTATTATGCAAGAAATGTTGACTGGGTTATATTTTCCTCAATTAAATAAAATTTGTAGAAATATTTGCATTCAACAACATGCAAATACTATGCAATGTGATCTATATATACTACATAGTACCAGTATTTGGGGTTCAAGACTACCAATTCAATTTACTGTATATACTTATGGATAAGCCCATACACAGAGAAGCTGAACCAAAGTTTTTGGGTGGACTTTGTCACCTAAAATTCTTGGCTTATATGTGAGTATATATGATAATTTAAGTAATTAAGATACCATTGGACCATTACATCAATACAATACTCCCTCTTATAAAAGAAATAACATTTTTTTAAATCTAGTACAGTTGTAAAAGTCAGCAGAGCCAATCTACATATTAAACAAACTCTGGACAATTTGTAATCTTCATTTTTTTTCATCTCTACTTTGTCATGGGAAGAGTTGATTAGTTCAAATTGCAAAATAAGTCTTGGAAACTTGAATCCTAACACAGCACAGATAGGGGTAGGATTTTATAGGATTCACAATGAAACTTACAACTATCATTGCTGTGATGGAAACAATAGAAAATTAAAGCAACATATTGCCATTCTGAATGTGTGCCTTCTAAGAAGGAAAACACAACTTGCTATATTTCAGAGTGACTTTTGATGTTGCTCAACATGGTACACAGCAAAAAGAAATGTGCTATTCTGTAATTAGAGGCATATGTAGGGGAAGTCAGAAAAAGTCAATGGCAGCTGCAACCATGTGATCAGGGCAGAGCATCAACCATATGGTTGCAGCAGCCATCTTCTTTGATCCCTCTCCCCTGCAGATACCCTGTGTTTAGTTGAATAAGATGAAATATTTTACAGAAATAAGATTGTTGGAGAAAGTCTAACAACCTAAAAACGTGTATAGGCTAAAATAAACCAATGAGAAACCAAAGTATTCTAACATGAATGAGATTTGACCTATTATTCTTTCTTCTAAGTGTCAGGGCAAAGAAGCTGTCAGCTCAGAGAGGGTCTGTTGAAAGAGAGAGGAAAAAAAATTACAGAGGAGAGAAGATATCTAAGACACGAACATATGTCCAAGTAGTAAATTACATGACAGCCTAATGCAATGACAAACAAGAACAGGTCACTTTAAGAGAATGATTAATACATAAGATTACTGTGCATGCACACTTATCTGAAAGCAAACCTTGTATGTGGGTGTGAACCCCTGGTAAGTCAGCTCCTATCTCCTCCATATAACAGCTACAAGAATAATTATAATAATTAACGGGGAGAGGTGATAAAGTTAACAATTGCCCACCTGTATTGTGGCTAACCACAATGTCCTTATTTTCTTTTTCACACCTACTGCCTTTCCATGGTGATTATAGTCTACCAAATACCTATTTCTAGCTCACCCTGAGCTTCCTGTTTGCTGAATGTCAGAGTGTCAGGCAGCTGATAGAACCTACAGTGTTCAAAAGAATGACAGTCTGTTATAAGTAGTATAGTACAAAGCAAGAGTACATTGGAAACAAAAAGGATTTTAATTTTATTGTAGAAAACATTTCTGAAAAACAGGACTGCCAGAGGAATTACTTTCTGGGTGTCAGGCAAGTTAGTTCTGACACAAACAAGCTACAAGTAGATGGTGCCAATCCTCATGTGGCCAAAGATGCAAATGTGATGAAATCAAGATATGTCCAGCAAGAATTTTGTTAGCTTTGTAAGTCATGTTAATTCTCAGCAGAAGAGAATAATTTTCAGTGCATGTAGGGGAAAAGGTTGAACAATTGCATTTTGGCAAATTATGATTGCTTTGGCTGGTCATGTAGATCCTTTGCTTCTCCTTTTATGTATATTGGTATTCAAGCAGAAAGCCAATGATAAATAATAGAGACAAATTATGATTTATATGTTTAGAATAAACTAGGACATCACTATATACTCTCTTGCTCTGAAGCTGTTAACTGTAGTTTTACTTTTCAGGTAAGACTGTAAATTACATTTAGTTGAAGCTTCCTGGTTTATTTGCCAGCTAATAATTATAATTATAAATTGCTGCATGTACATAATAGATGTACAAGAATTATGACTACATTGCACAAATCAAGAATATCATGTTATTTGCATAATTCATGTTATTATGAATTATGTGCATGATGATTATGTTCATAATTCAGGTGCACAATGATGTCAGTGATGCACACTAAATCACTTGTCCCTCTGTGAACACCCATGTTGATAAACATGTTTTAGCACTGAACTTTTGAAAATTTTCACTATTTGGTCACATGAAGTATGCTAAACCACATTTCAGTTAAAGATGTACATAAAGGCTTTATTCTGACTTAATATGAGGGCAATTATTAAACCATCACATCCCATTTGTGCATTGCACCGGACAAACGTAAGCCAGAAAGGATCCTGCAGATATAAAGAGACCAGACCTTTTTCATTTCAGAGCAACATATTGCATGGAGCTAGGATATGCAGGAGGTTGGTATGACTGAGGAGGATGCTGAAGACCAAGAAGATGGAAACAGAAGATTCGCTGTGGCAACTCCTGATGGAGCAGCCAAAAGAAGAATATTGCATGGAGCTGTGGAGGCCACGACTAGTGCATCTTGATATCAGTTAAATGTGCAGAGCTGACAAAATGGGGCAAAACTGAGACAAAAATGAAAAAAATTGTCTAGAATTTCCCGAGTGAGAAAAATTGGCCCAACTATATTTATGAGGTTATTTTTGTTATTGTTCAGTTGCTCAGTCATGTCTGATTTTTTGTGACCCCCATAGACCACAACATGCCAGGCCTCCCTATCCTTCACTGCCTCCCAAAGTCCACCCAAATCCACACCCATCATGTCTACAATGCTATCTAACCATCTCATCCTCTGCCATCTCTTTCTCCTTTAGCCTTCAATCTTTCCCAGCATCATGGTATTTTCCAATGAGTCCTCTCTTTGCATTGGATGGTCAAAGTATTTGAACTTCAGCTTCAGTATCTGTCCTTCAGTGAACAGTCAAGGTTGATTTCCTGTAGGACTGATTGGTGTCTGATCTCTTTGCAATCCATGGGACTCTCAAAAGTCTTCTCCAGTACCACAATTTGAAGGCATCAGTTCTTTGGCACTCAGCCTTCCTTATGGTCCAACTCTCATCGCCACCTGGGAAAACTAGCCTTGACTATATGGACCTTTGTCGGTAAGGTAACGTCTTTGCTTTTTAATATGCTGTCTAGGTTTGCCATCGTTTTCTTCCCAAGGAGCAAGCATCTTTTGATTTCATGGCTGTAGTCACCATCTGCAGTGATCTGGGAGCACAAGAAGGTAAAATCTGCTACTGCTTCCATTTCTTCCCCTTCTATTTGCCAGGAAGTGATGGGACCGGATGCCATGATCTTATTTTTTTAATGTTGAGTTTCAAGCCAGCTTTTGCACTCTTCTCCTTCTCCCTCATCAAGAGGCTCTTTGGTTTCTCTTCACTTTCTGCCTTTAGAATGGTATAATCTGCATATCTGAGATTGTTAATATTTCTCCCAGCACTCTTGATTCCAGTTTGTGATTCATCCAGCCCAGCATTTTGCATGATGTACTTTGCATATAAGTGAATTAGGTAGAGTGACAACTCCACTGTGCATTTATAGGGGATATGCCTGATGTCATACTTGAATGGCCTAGTAATTTTCCCTACTTTCTTCAATTTAAACCTGAATTTGCAATAAGATGCTCATGATCTGAGCCTTAGTCAGCTCCAGATCTTGTTTTTACTGATCGTATAGAGCTTCTCCATCTTTGGCTGCAAAGAATATTATCGGTCTGATTTTGGTGTTGACCATCTGGTAATGATCATGTGTAGAGTTGTCTCTTGGGCTATTGGAAAAGATATTTTATTTTTCTTTTCTTCACATACACACTGGTGGTCCCTGCTTCCATGTAATTTTAATGCCTTTTTCACAGATATTCTACTAAACTGGCTTTAACTCTGTACCTCAATGCAGTATATTGGCATTCATCTACCATAAACATACCTGTACATAGCAGTCTTTGCACACTTGATTTTATGAATCTCACAGAACATTAAAAAAATATAAATCATCAGGACAAAGAGGAAGTATTTCAGGAATGGATAGTATTACAGACACACTGGAAACAAACTACCAATTCTGGTAAAATTAGGCCGTTTATCCTATTTAAAAAGAGCAATAAACTCCTTCTCTGAATTACATCCAAATTCAACTTTTTGTCCTCTGAAAAGATCTCAGTAAGCAGTGTGTCTTCCTTTCCAGAGATACAAAAATCATATCTTTACAAACAAGTAACTTTGTAGTTTCTGTTGGCTCATTCTCTCCCATATCTTTCATTGTCAAATGTTCATTTTCAAAGATTTTCAAAACTTTCCCCATCAAGGCTTTCATGGACTAGTTGGATAGAAATGATAAACTTACTTTTTCTGCATTCTCCAAAGTGTGACCTTGAGGTAATCAATAGTCATTCACATTTTAAATATTGATTGCTATATAAAAGTAAAATGCTATTTTATAGAGCTGAAGCTCAAGTCATCTGGTGAGCAAAACATTTTAGATACATGCAGGCTTGCTGAAAATTGAACCCAGTGCTTCCCTGTTCTGCCAAAATTCACTGAGGACTACCTTGAAATTCTAAGACCTTTTTTGATATCAATACATATGTTAAAACATTGAATATTCAATATGACTGACTGGCCCATTAGTATTGCTGGACTTTATTATTTTAATTTTGAATGACAGTAGTCTGGATATTAAGTGTAAGCCTTTTTTCAATATTTTAATTATTAATGTGCACATGCCAAGGAATCCCTATTTTTACAATGAGTAATATGGCATGCAAGAGAGATTTTGGTGGAGATCAGTCCTCCAGACAATCAAGCAAACTCTGCCACAAACTACAGGTGAAGGAATAGAGAAGAATATATGCTGGGAAAAGAAAATCAGAAGACTGACTGGCTTTTAAAAAAAACAAAATCTGGCTCCACAGGTAATCAGATTAAGCCAAATCTGTAAATCTGTACATGGGTACCTCCTCACTATATTTTAAAAAACTCTTATCAGACTTCAGCACCAGCTCCTTCCAACAGAAATGTTTCCATTTACATCCAGCTTTCAAGTAAGAGGAAAACATCACAATATCTTAAGAAAAATGGAAACATATTTCTTGATATCAGTAAAGCCCATTAAAGCATATGCGTGAGTCGTATGTGCACTTCCCTATCATCTAAAAACTCCTTTATTAATTAATGTATTTATTCACCTTTGAAACAAACCATCTGTTTAGTTTTAAATGTGGACCCTTCAAATTAAGCAAAATTAAAATTGTTTTTAAAGCTAAATAATCTTACATTAATTACAGAATAAATTGCCTTATTGTTATTATTTGGCAAGGCATTTCTGCTTCTTATATGCAGTTGATCAAAAATGGGACAAAAATCAGAATAAATCATTATTTTAAAGAATACTAAGACTAAAGGAACCCATCTGACCATGAACTCTGAACAATAATGAAATTCTAAAATATCTTGTAGAGGTGGTTTTCACTTATTTACACAGCTCTTTTTCATTTAAAAAAGCTCTATGTTGTATCAGTCCTAACATCAGATACAGCAGCAGTAATTATTGCAAAGTCTGTAACTGAGAAACAACATCAGCTAAGATGAGGTCAAGACAAGCTGTGTTTGCAGACAAAAGTCTGACCTTGTTTCAGTGACAAGTTAAATCATGCTCTAGCTTGAGACAAATAAAAAACATAAGATACCTCACCTGCATGGGGGAAAGAACATTGACAGTGAGCAGCATTAAGAAACATTATAGGTGGCATTGTTCAAACAGCTGGAGAAATGGAAGGAAGTGGGTGATTGGCGGATCAATCATTATCGGAAGTAAAGATGGAGATTTGATAATGAATTATGGAAGGGGGGGATGCCCAGTGCTTGAAAAATAACAGAACTCACTATGAGAGCTCAGAAGCAAAAGTTATGAGAATTTAGTCAAGGAAAGCAAGCTATTAGAAAATGAGTTAGGAAAAGGGTTTTTAAAAGGTAGTATTTGTTATTACAGCCCAAACTTTGAAAAGCCTCACCTGAGCTACAGCATTTCCATTTAGATGAATTCTTTCCTGGTCCCTTATCCTTAAATGTCTATACAACTCCAACTCAGTTTTAAAAATGAAACATAAAATGGTGTTTTAAACATACACATTCTTTCAATGGCTCAGTCTTCAAGCTCGCTCATGGAAATGTATCACTGGAGGCAAGTTTGTTTATTTGTTTGTTTGTTTTATCTCAAAGCATACAACTGTGCCCTGATCATGTGACCTTTTATTTCATTCCCCTTTTTCAAAACTCAGGAGCATGATCTCATTACTAATTTCCATAGATGAAATACCAAAGCCCTTACGTTATTCAGCTGAATGTGATCTTAGAAATTCAAGCCCAAACCACCACAACAATAACAACCAAGATTTCAGCTCTTGGAACGGTATGTTAGATGTTTTGGAATGTGAGGATATTTATCATTTCTAAAGACCAGAAGCCAAGAAAAGCTGGTCTGAGGGTGATGGAAATGGTAGGTCTGTGTCAATTGTAGAAGAGGGGATGAAAAATAAAAATATTTCCAAAAAATTAAGCAGTGTACTGAAAAAGTCAGTAATTTGGAACTGTAATCTGGCTGCCTACAATCTGGTCAAAGACTCCTGACATAAGGACTTGGTGTAATTTCAGTTTTTAAGTTTTGGGTCAAAATGACTGAATATTTTGAGAGCTTTGCAGACAGCTTCACCACTTAAAACACATGATGACCCAAAGATAATGACTTTTCTAGGCTGAGCTGCATACTTTTTGTATGTGTGTATCTGTGTTCTCATATATATGTAGATAAAAATTAAAAAGTGTGTTCTGTTTGTCATTACAGCTATTTCATGAAGAAATCAATAGGGCAAGCTCCTTTTCTAGTGAGGTCACTAACAGAGGACAATTCTACACAGAACTAAACCTAGTCCCCAGTCCTTCCAAAGTAAAACACACTACCTTCTAGAACTGGAACAAATATATCTCAAACACCTAATAATGAAATCAATTGCTAGCACTCTCTCAGGTCCCTGTTTTTTGGAAATGGGGTGTCCATTTTTTTTCACTCTTTGCAAAAAAAAAACATCTGGACATTCATAATGGAGAGAAGCTGTCTAGTTACCAATAGTCACCCTGTCTTAAAAATTCCAATGCTGATCTGAGGGCAGAATAAATTACAGAACTGACTGATATTCTAGCAATGTTCAACATGACATTTTTCTTTCTGTCTCTAATCATGATTGCTCATTACCTGAGCAATGAAAGTAGGATTGTTATTGTTCAATCAGACATGTTTGATTCTTTGTGACTTCTTGGACCATAGCATGACAGGCCTCCCTGTACTTTACTGCCTCCTGGAGTCTGCCCAAATCCATGCCCATGATGTCTAACAATGCTGTCTAACCATCTCATATACAATGCTATCTAACCATCTCATCCTTTGCTATCCCCTTCTCCTTTTGCCTTCAATATTTCCAAGCATCACAGTCTTTTCCAATGAGTCCTCTTTTCACATTATGAAGCCAAAATATTTGAGCTTCAGCTTCAATATCTGCCCTTCCAATAATCAGGGTTGATTTCCTTTACCTGAATAGCCTAGTGGTTTTCCATACTTCCTTCAATTTAATCCTATGTTTTGCAATAAAAAGCTCATGATCTGAGTCACAGTCAGCTCCAGGTCATGTTTTACTTATTGTGTAGAGCTTCTCCATCTTTGGCCGCAAATAATATAATCAATCCTATTTAGGTGTTGACCATCTGGTGATATTCATGTGTAGAGTTGCCTCTTGGGTTGTTGGAAAATGTATTTGTTATGACCACTATATTGTCTTGATAATACTCTGTTAGTCTTTGCCCTGTTTCATTTTATATTCCAAGGCTAAATGATTCCAGTTATCTTTTGACTTCCTACTTAGCATTCCAGTCCCCTATGATGAAAAACATCTTTTTTGCTGTGAGTTCTAGATATTGTTGTAGTTCTTCATAAAACTGGTTAACTTCAGCCTCTTTGGCATCAGTGGTTGGGGCAGAAACTTGGATTATTATAATGTTGAAAGGTTTGCCTTGGATTTGAACTGAGATCATTCTGTCATTTTGGAGATTGTACCCCAGTACTGCTTTTCTCACTTTTTTATTGACTATGATGGCTACTCCATTTCTTCTAAAGGATTCTTATAGTTCATATAGTGGTCATCTGAGTTAAATTTGTCAATTCCCATCCATTTTAGTTCACTGATTCTCAAGATGTCGATGTTCAGTTTTGCCATCTCATGTTTGATCACATCCAACTTACCTTGATTCATAAATCTTACGTTCCAGATTTCTATTCAATATTGTTCTTTACAGCAGTGGATTTCCCATTCCTCTCCAGTCACATCCACAGCTGAGTATTCTTTCAGCTTTGGCCCAGCCACATCACTCTTTATGGAGCTACTTGTAATTGCCCTCCACTCTTCCCCAGTAGCATATTGGACACCTTCTGAACTGACAGGTTCATCTTCCAGCATCATATCTTTTAGTGTTTTATTACTGTCCATGGGTTTTCTTGGCAAGGATACTGGAATGCATTTCCAATTCCTTCTCCAGTGGAGAAAGTAGGATAGCAAAATATAATAAAGATCTAAAGAAAGTGTGAAGTTTTAGGTTACAGGAATACATTATAAAGGCACCTCCATACCAATGCTGTTTCTCCTCTTTTGGAGTAAACAACATCCCCACACTACACAACAGAAAATACAAAGCAATTAAGCAGGCAGCCTCACTCTGCATATCTGCTGGTCCCCTCCTGTTAAAAAAGAGGGGAGAATAACTTTTCTGTTTCATCTATGCTAAATAAAATCTGCTCATCTATAAAGAACTTGCTCAGAAAGTTGAAGGTCAGGAACTAGGGGGACAGGAGAGACATGAGTTCTCCATGTTTGTAGAACTTCACCATTACAAATACACAAATTTTAAAGGCTTGATTTGGCTGTGCAAAAGTAAGCTATTCAAACTAATGCAGTTGAGGCCAGAAATGATTCAAAGTGCAGATTGTGCAAAGAAGCAGAAGAAACAGTAGATCATATACTCAGTTCATGCAAGAAAATCTGATTATACAAACACAAACTCATTATAAACAAAGATACAGCACAGCTGACAAAATGATTCAATGTAAAAATTATAATGTATCAGTAATGAAAAACTGATGGGAACACATTGATGAAAAAGTAGTTGAAAATGAGCAGGTTAAAATATTGTGGGCTTTCCAAATACAGACCAATAAATTCTTGGCTCATAACACCAGATTTAACTGCAGCTGAAAAGAAGAAAGTGTGGATAATTGATGTGGCAATACCAGGATTGTAGAATAGTAAACAAAACATTGAATTGGACAAAGCATTGATCAGAAAGTATCGAGATCTAAAAATGGAAGTTGAAAGATTATGACATAAACCATCCATGGTAGTCCCAGTAGTTATTAACACATTGAGAACCATATCAAAATATCTTGAATGGCATTTAGAAAATCTGCATATTTTAATCTGTCATTGCGAAAGGCTACACTGCTTGGATCCACACATATATTACACTGATACATTATGACATCCTAGGTTCTTGGGGAAAAAACGTGTTGCATACGAAGGCCAATCCCACTGAAGAACTTGCAGCTGTGATTTCGCATTGTATAATAACAATAACAGGCTCTACTTACCAAAGAGCATAGGTGGGGTGGAATGGTACAAGTACACCAAACAAAAGAAGAGGAAAAGAGGGCGTTGAAAGAATATCTGAAGGACAGTGAAGAAGATGCACTGAAGACTTGTTGAATATGGAAGAAACCAAACTGGCCTACAATAAAGACCAAACGAAGAACAGAAAAGAGACGTGGCAAGGCAAAGTATTGCATGGCCACTATTTAAAAAACTAGCAGGCAAAGCAGATAACAAGAAGACCTGGCAATTCTAAGAGACAAGGAAAACTGAAGAAAGAGACAGAGGGGCTAATTCTGGCTGTACAAGACCACATCTTAAGAACAGTAAAGCTAGAATTGAGAAGACATTCAACAGAGAGCAAATGTCTGCAAAGGAGCTGAAGAAACAGTGGACCACAAGTTAGCTGCCACAAAAAGATCACACAGATTGATTACAAACAGCATGACAAAGTAGCGACAATGGTTTATTGGAATATCTGCAAGACATGCCACTTCCCTGCAAGCAAGAACTGATGGGATCACCAAATAGACAAAGTAACAGAAAACGAAGGAGTTAAAACAGCCTGGGAGTTTAGAATTCAAACAGACAAGCAGCTGCCACCTAACACCCCAGACTTAACGACTGCTGAAAAGAAAGATTTAAAAAAATCTGGATAGTATAAATTGCAATACCTGGAAACAAAAGAACAAAAGAGATAGAACTGGAGAAAATCATACAATACAGAGACCTGCGAATAGTAGTAGAACTACTGAAGCAAAAGAAAGCATCATCTATGTTTGGGAATCACTTGATAGATAGATTAAAATACCAAATCCTGTATAAACATGTGTGACCATTCTGACTGTGTGACCCTTCATAATAATAACAATTCTCAATAAGAAAGACAAAAAGTCTGGATAGTAGACAAAGCAGTACCTGGAGACAGAAGAATAGAAGCAAACTGGAGAAAATCACAAAATGCAAACATCAGCAAATAGAAATAGAACAACCGTGGCAAAAGAGAGCAAAGATGGTACCAGTATTAAAAGGGGCCATGAGTGCAATCCCAAAACAACTGGAGCACCACTTGAATAACATCTGCATTGACAAATTCCGCATTAGTCAATTGCAAAAGCAGCATTATTTGAAAACAACTTACATCTGCAACCATACCTCTAACAACATCAAAGAACAGCATCTGCCTATCCCAGGTCCTTGGGAAGGACTCTATAGGTGGACAAAAATGGCAAATCCAGTCTAAACATCTGGCTGACTGAGCAACAAACCATAATAATGTGGAAATAAATCAACTCAGCTGCCAAATGGGGTTGATATCTTAGGATCATAGAAAACTAGAGCTGCTTTTGAAATCCTGTTTCAAAAAACCTGTTTGAGTCTTCATATGGAAGAACCCAGTATTTTCTAGGAAGATGAAATCCTCCCCCACAGTTTTTGGATACTGATTTTTCTAAATTCTTTTAGCTTTCTTAATTTAAAAAAATGAATTGAAAAAGTTTGAAACTAAAAATATACATCAAAAGCTAACATGTTTTATTTTTAAAATTTAATTTAAATTAATGCTTAAATGTTTTGTAATGTTTGACTCCATTTACGCTGTGAGGAAACCAAGGACTGATTTTACACTTTTACACTTTTACCAAGTGTAAAAGAGGAGGTGGATTCTTGAGCCATTACACATGCACAAACGCCAGAGGTCTGGCCCTTCATGAAGACCGTTAGCCGTATCTGGGGAAGAGGAGGTGTGGGCTGGCAATTAGAGAAATTCTTGTGATCCTGAAGCTTCAGTAAATCCTTAGATTACAACTAAGCTGTCTGGGCCTGCTTTTTCCTGCCTAACATATGCTTGGCATAGCGATTAATCAGTTTGTTCAATGTAAGGTATAGTAGGCATTGCTGACAGATCTATGCATACAGTCCACTAGAGGACAAATCAATGCATGTTTTTCTGATGTCCTAGTGTATCACAACATGCTGTAGTAGCATTGCCAAAGTAGATGCAGGAACAGAAAGAGCATGCGAGTCTGCCACAGGATTGTTCCTCTATCTATACCATGACATGGTCTGGTGTTGCTACTGAACAGCTACTCCAGTTGAGGGGCTGGTTGTAAATTACTTCAGATCCAGCATGAAAGAAACTGTCTGTGTCCAAGATGGGCTGAAAATAGACTGCAGTGTCAAAGTGATTTTAGCTGAAGATTGCAGAAGCCCCAAAGTGACATTACAATCCATATTTCCAAAGTAAGTACCCAGCAGAAGCACCTGCAATCATATCCATTCTTCTTGGAAATAATAATTTAATTTGCTTTCCAATTAAATGCCTGCTTTCTTTTTCCTTTTCTTTTTGGAGTTTTGCAAATTACCTTTCATGAATCATTTTCAGTTTCCAGAAAACAGGTGACTGCATACTAACACTGTAATTGAAGGATAGCTTCTAAGACTTACTAATCATCATTTCTGAAGAGAATGCTGTTCACTTTTCCAAAATCTAATTTTTCTTATTTTTGAAGAGGAGACCACAACCCCCTACTCAAACTTGCTTGACAATCTAAATCAGTACTTCTCAAACTTTTTGGTCTCAATTCTTAAAATTCTTGAAAATGATCGTTGACCCCAGAGAGCTTTGGTTTATGTAAGTTATATCTATTAATATTTATTGTATTCAGAATTAAAACTGAGAAATCTTAAAATAGTTGACTTCACAAACCCCCTGAAAGGGTGTCAGAGACCCCAGTGGTTCCCAGACTACATTTTGAGAACTGCAGCTCTAAATGATACTATTCTACTTCCCAATCACACTTACTTTTTATTTTATTGTATTTACTCTCTCAATTCTTCGAGCCACACATGGTCAGACATCTAGCTGTTCCCTTGAATGCTTACATTCTTCATTCTGTTGTCTCAAGTATTGCCTCCTCAGTATTACCACTGGCAAGGAATAACGGGGATTGTAGTCCAAAATATCCGGAAAGCGTCAATATTATTTATTTATATGATTTATATCTGACTCTGTTCAGAGGGGTTGTAGGTAGTTTACAGATAATAAAAAATAAAAACAACAATAATAAATTGAAATAATAATAATATTAATTCATTAACAAATACAGGCACTGAATGGCTCCATAATGAATGCTTATCCATTATGGAGCAACTTCCCCCCAGAGAGTGAAATGGCTCCAACCTGGTTAGTTTTTTGGAAAGACTTGAAGATCTGGCTTTTCCTTCAGGATTTGGGGCCCAACATGAATAGTTTAATTGGATTATAATTTTTAGGAGCTTATATTGTGAGACATGAATATCGATATAAGCAGCTTCATATAAAAGGGCAATAAATAAATAAAATCTTCCTATTGAACCAGGTTTTTACTAACTTCAAGGTTGTAAGAGTGGGTGCCATCTGGACTTCTGAGGATGGTATGTTGAACTGAAGATGGCTCTGCAAAAACAGAGCCAATAACTGTGGCACAGACCAAGGAACTGATAAGTAGACCAATTCCTTGGAAATTCGTCAGATAAGGAGAAGATGGGAGATTGCCCGCATTTATCCCAGACACCTGGTCCTCATGAAGAGAACTCAGGACAGTAGTTTTCCACATTTTTAAGCACTGGAGAACAATAGATTCAACCATCTTGATTGCAACCCTGGAAGAGATTTTTAAAAGACAGTAAGTTCACAAGCTCATTCTAATCACTTTTAGAAATTGCCTATTAATCATCTTAAAGCTGTTAGAGATCTTTGGAACAACAAGTTTTAAAATCTTCATCAGGTGAGTTTACCTTCAACTCTGAATAAAAGAAACATTGTAAGTGTAAGAACTTAAAGAATCTGAAATAAATAGCAAAAAGCCAAATAGAATTTTGATCCAAGAAATTTATAAATGGATTAAGAGTTCAGATAAACTTGGAATATTGACTCTTACTATAAGATTTTGGAATTAACAATAAAAAAAAGACTTATTTTGGCTATCCTGGCTACTGCAAGTCATAACAAAAGATAACCAAACTGGGCATAGAGGGGACTAAAGGTTTTAAGCATAAGGAAGAAAAATACAAGCATGTTGTTGGTGTCACTTAGGACTTTCAAAATGACACAGACACTATTACTTCTGAAATATTAAATGAGGTCTTTGAAGAATGGAGCCAGAAATTAGTAACTACAATATCAACACTGTCAATAATGATATCTGCTTCTATGGATAGACCATGACTAAAAGATGTTAACAAAGCAATGACAGATTTGGAACAAATTTTATCTGACAAGACAAAGAAAGTACAAAATTTATTTGACAAGACAGAGAAAGTACAGAATGACAGGCCAAGAGAATGATTTGGAAAAGGACACTTTACTGAATATACAAAAAAATCTGGCTGAAGTTTTAAAAATAAATGATCAAAAACATTATTTGTGAAAGAGTTCAAATATAAGAGAATTTTTGGAAGCACTTTATTATATTTCTGTGTTCTTTCCATGTCAAAATGTTAGATTCTTCAAAAATGTTAGGTTTTCTTTATTGGTGTAAATCCTAAGGGGACATTAAATAAAATGATTCTACTTTAAAACAGCTGGAAGGGTAGTTTATGAAGTACCAGGTTTACTTATGGAAGCATGAAATTTGAATTTAATAGATGAATTTTCGAAGTATGAAATACAAACTCTTAAAACAGGAAGGGGATTTTTATGACTTATTCATTTTATTACAGGATCAGTTGCCCAGAACTGTAGAGTAAATCCATCCAGGAATTATTTGCTTTCCATTTCTGAACCAGAATATCTTAACCATCAGTTGCACAGAATATCTGCTGCCAAAACCTCAACTCTAAGCACATGCTCCTTTGTCTATCCTCACTGAATTCTATAGTTTGATTTGAAAAATGTTCTTTCCACTGTAAAGAGACACTTTGATTTCAAACAATGTGAACTGATGTGCTTGAGACTATGAAAGTAATGTTGCCTTTAGCTTTGAGCAATTGACATTAAGGTACATTAGTCCAAGGTAAAATAGAGAATATACAGTATAGGTATGCAGGGTGGATTATATTTACAAGGTTGACTGAAAATCAAGTCAATAAGACTATTTTCTGATCAATTCTTATGGCCATTGTTTTATTTATTTCATTTTTATCCCATTTTTCTATTTAAAGAGGTAACTCAAGATGTATAACAAGATTAAAAGACAAAATACAGCGATTAAATGTCAATAATAACATAGTTTGTCAAATTCACAACCAGCTGGATTTATATATGACACTAAGCCAACAAATATCATTATAGTTTATCTTCATGAACAAACACAGCCAATCCTGCCTGAAGGTACCAAAGATTGAATTAGAGTCAATCACGTGTTTTCTTGTTAAGCTATGGGCCTTGTCTGGTGTTATATGATAAACTGACATCAAATCACTTCTAGCTTACCTGGTAGACATGGCTAACATCAATAAAATAAATCCCAGAAAAAGCAATTACCATAAATGGCCTCTTCTTTAATTAACCTTGTCTCAGTGTTCTCAGATTGGAAAACAAAGTTATTATTATAATAGTGTAATTGTCTTCCCTTTTTCTTAGGTACAAATAACCTTTGGTGTAACATTTTGCTAAAGGTTTCTATCTTCTGTATTCCCTAGTCTTCACCAGCAATTATTCATCAATGTTAGCTAAAATATTAATCCATCAAATAGAGATGAGTTAATAGAAAGAGGTTTTTCTTTGTAACTTGTAACAGTAGACCCACATCTATGACTACATTCATAGTCACATTTCTGGGAGGAAATAGTAGCTAGAAAGTTTGGAAAAACAAAACAACACCTCTATTAATAGCAATAAAAGATTAAAGTTCTCTAACTATTGTGTATTCTGTCTTAATATGTACATTGAGCAAATCCTGCAAGATGAAATGCATGCATATTATCAGCATCTCTGCTGTCCGCAGAAATTGTTCAGTGTGTTAAGAAGAAAATACTAAGTCATGAGTTTCATCAAAGGTCTGAAGTGATTTGGAGAAGGTGAAAATTAGGGAGTAAAGTCAAAGAGGGACTTCCCACTTGGAACATTTGTGATGATGTAACATTGGCACCTTGCTGCTGTTTTCTTGAGCAGTTGAGATGATTTCTACCAGCTCAGGTAAAATGGAACTTCTGTCTGAAAAGTGTTCATTTCAGAATTTGCATCACTGAGGCCTGCTGGATTTTTGTGGGATGGGCCATTTTCCCGTTTATAGGATGTTTTGGCTATGGATTTGAGTTCTACCATAGTTATAAACCCAGCTGGGTGATTTTGGAATTCTTAGCTCGGAAGAAGAAGGCAAGGACAAACTGTTTCTGAAAATGTTGCCAAAAAACTTGCAGGAACTTGTCCAGGTAGATGCCAGAAGTTAAGAATGCAAGTCTGGCATAGCTTTGGAGATGGACACTGATTGAAAGATGATTTTTGCTCTCTTCTTTCAAGCAGCTAAAGGATTTGGGTGATGGGCTCATGGTGTTTCCTGTTTATGGCATTCTGAGGTTGGCAAGCAGGAACTTGGCCAACTTCAAAACATTTTGCAGGGATCAGTGATCCAAGTGGAAACAATAATGTATAGAAGTGCTTTGAAAGTACATTATAGAAAGGAAGAGAAAAAGAAGAGAGAAATACTTATATTTTTGCCATCACATAGCAATATTAATTCGATTTGTCTTCTACTTTATGTAAAATTCTTAATAAACACAAAAAAGCGAAGTTGAATATAAGATAAAAAAGAACCACTGTAATTCACATCAAAGTATTACTTATAATAATTTCAGTCTTGAACAACTATTTAACATTAAGAAAATCCTTGTAATGTTACTTTGTGTGTATGGGTGTGCGTGTGTGTTGATATAGTGATAAAAGGAAATAAAAACTAGATAATGAAAATGTAACAAAAGTTAAAATACCTAAAAGATAAAAGTATTAAAAGTACCTAAAAGTAAGGGAAAAACTATATAGTTGGTTGCTCGTCTTGCTTTCTTCCACCCTTCCTCTTTACCTTCTCCACTCAATAATTCTAAACATATGTCCACAATTACTTCTTTCCTTTTTGGCAATGATTTAATTGGAGTTTTACAAAAAAAGAAGACTAATAAAAATTAAGAAAAATATGAAAAGAAATGAAAGAGGAATGAAAAGAGATAGAATAAAGAAAATAAAAAATTAAGAAAAGAGATATATAAAACATTACTTCCCCATCCTTCCAGACAAATATGCTCTAAACAACTTCAGTAACTTAACATTTTCTCTAATATTTCAATAACAAATATCTCTTCTTCCCATATCTCATCCCTTATCAATAATCAGATTATAAAACTCATTCATCCTAATCCGCAAAGTTTATCAAGAGCTACCAGAAATAATGTATATTTTAACCTTAATTTAACAAATCCATTTTGAAGTCCAACTTATTATTTTCTCTTAGAAGTAAAGCAAAAGAAATATCTCTCCATTTATTAACAGATTTTTAAAGCCTCTCATTCAGTCCTGGTCATAAAGAAATTCCATTAATAGCTATCAGAAACCATAACATACATATTTTAATCTTGATTAAATATGTCCACTTTGAATTCCTTCTGTTTACTTTTATTGATCTTTAATCCCATCTTATTTCTTATCAGCTTATTTCTCCGTGTCTCTTCTCAGGAACAACTTCATTGGTTTAACATGTCCCTTTTGTAAATCCCATATAAGAAGGCTTCTTTCCATGTCACTCTTCTAATTTATTATTTGTATGTCCCTTTTATCTTTTAATACATCAGCTGTTTTCATTTATCAATCCACTGTGGCATCTTTTTCCATATCACTCTTATATTCTGACATTTTAAAATTTATTTTCAAAACCACAGCATTTTTGCCATGTCATTTTTGTAATACGACATTTTTTTAAAAAACAACTCAGATCTAAATTCAAAGCAGTCTCAATCTGTTTTATTCAAGAAAATATAATGTTCTTCCATATCCTCTATTATAGTGTCAGACAATCTTGTGAGTAATTTCTGAGTTCACTGTTCCCAAATTTCCTTTAATTCTTCCACAATTAAGTAACATTGCTCTATTGTACTAATGGGGCTCTTTTCCTTTAATTATAATCCTTCATTCTCTCTGGTTCCCTCTAATCCACCTTCAGCCTCCTTTTATTGTCTGTTTATTTTTCAAACAGTAAACTTTCCCACAGGAGGATTTATTATAAAATTTTAAAGATTCCCACAGGAAATATTATTTCAAATCCATCTTGCCCTTTAACTTTCCAAAATCCACATTCTAGTCCCTTTTTTGCTGTTTTCCAGAAATTAAAGTTTTTATTTTTAATCCTTAAACTTAAATAAAACTTATTTTACCCAAGGCATCAAAAAGTTATACAGTAGGCTTTGACACTAAACTCCGTAGATTTTGATTAATGCTCTCTATCTTTTCTTTCTCTCTAATAAATGGAAATCTTCTATCTTCCGGTCTTTTATGCAATATTATAGAGGGTATATATTGCAAGATCTGTTATGGGACAGAGACAGCATTGGTCACACTTGTTAATCATCTCTGATGCATCCATCCTTGCTCTCCTTGACCTCTCAGCGGCTTTAATACAATTGACCATGGTATCCTTCTGGGCTGGATACAGGGGCTGGGGCTGGGTGGTACAGACTTGTGCTAGTTTGGCTTCTTTCTCCAAGGCCAGTCCCAATTGTCGTTAATAGGAAGTGAGAGGTCCAGTTCTCAGTTGCTGCTTTGTGGAGTGCCGCACGGTTCAGTACTTTCTCCACTCCTATTCAACATCTACAAGAAGCTGCTGGGTGAGATCATCCATCACATGGGATGAGGTATCACCAGTACACTGATGATACTCAAATTTACATCTCCATCCCCAGTGACCCAAGTGATGCTGCCACTGCCCTCTCGTGGTACCTGGAGGCTGTGAGAGTCTGGATGAGGGACAACAGGCTCCGATTGAGCTTTGATAAGTCCAAATGGCTGGACTTCAGGATTGAGGTCTTTAACACCCTTAATTCTGGATGGAGTAGCACTGCCCCAGAAGAGCCAGGGCACAACTTGGGGGTTCTTCTGGGCTCACAACTCCTGCTCAAGGAGCAGGTAGTAGTCGTGGCTAGGAGAGACTTTGCCCAACTATGTGTTGTGCACCAGTTGCACCCTTTCCTGGGCCAGAAGTCCCTGTGTTCAGTCACATGTGCCCTATTCATCTCACATTTGGACTACTGCAATGTGCTCTACATGGGGCTACCCTTGAAGAACATCCAGAAGCTACAGCTGGTGCAGAATGTAGTAGCACATGACCATTTTAACACATGTTATACCATTGTTCCTCAAGCTGCACAAGTTGCCCATCTGCTTCCAGGTGCAATTCAAGGTGTTAGTTCTCACTTTTAAAACCCTTCATGGCATGGGTCCAGGCTACCTGAGGAACCATCACACACCAATAGGAATCGCCCACCCCACCACAGCCAGCAGAAGAGGCATACTGCAGACAGACCCCCTCAGTCAAGGAGTTCTGGCTGGCAGGGTTCAGGAAAAGAGCCTTTTCTGCCATGGCTTCTGCCCTTTGGAATATCCTGCCCCCCACCCCCTTGGCCTTTTGGAAGGCCTTGAAGACCTGGCTCTGCCAGTTGGCTTGGGGTCCTAAGGAAGGGATGCCATCATGGAGGTGTCTAATAGATCGTTGCCTCATCTCCCCCCTTGTGTGTTACTCCCCTCCTCTCTATTAGTTTAAATTTTAAATTTATATATTAAATTTTAACTTTATTAATATTGCTTTTATTTTTATGTATTGTAAGCCACCAAGAGTGAGATTGTGAGCCACCAAGAGTGAGATTACTCTTTGTGAGATTGGTGGCACAGAAGTTTAATAAATAAATATTTCCCTGCATTAATTATTATTGTCCATTTGTGTTTGGATAACGTTTACCAGCAATGTGTGATTTCATCATGACAATGCTTGGGGCTTTGAATAGTTTCAAGGCACTAAACAATCAAAAGAAGTTAGAAATGAAAATAATTCTAGTGAGGGGGGAAATAGACTACATTATGAAGTTGAATGAACTTCTGGAAAGGAAAAGTTGTATTCCGAAGATATATAGAGGAGGAGGAGGATTAATTCATCAAACAAAAGTCGTATGTTGCAAATATCTGAAAGCCTGGAACTTGCAGGAGCCTTGAATTCAAAAGCAGGACAAATGTTAATATGTTGATTTAGAAGAAAGAAGATTCAGGAAGAACATTAAGATGAATTCCCTAACTGTAAGAGCTGCTAAATAATCTCTCAAGATGATTCACAATATAGCCATTCAATAACTTTTTGTATTGCCATGGCATATATTATTCTATCTGATGTCCTTCTGTGGCATCTCATCCATCTCTAGGCATCAGCTTGATCACTTTAATACTTTCCACAATTTCCTGTTAAATTAGAGCTGCAGAGATCCCCGATTTGATTGCAAAGGGAAACTACACATTTAAGCATTTGGATTTCATTGGGTGAAATTTAAAGTCCATTTAATGAGTCTTCAGTTGATGTGTCTAATTTAAGTCTCAATGTTTTCACTAGGTTTACTTTAAGAAGGACTAACTCAGGTTATTCTTTATAATATACATTCATAGAATTAATTCAATATTAAGAATCAGCTCCATTACTGAGAACATTTAATGATAAATCTTCTCTGCTTCATTACTTTTTGAAGAGTCATGTCTTATGACCCTATAAGTGATCATTTTATTTTGAAAGCTGAAAAAACCCTGATCTGAAGCATTATTTTAATCTGTGTTGTAATAGCTTTCTGTCAACATTTGTCCCACTGGCAGATTTTTATCTCAGATACTTTATTGGTCAAGAACAGTTAGACATGCAAGGAATTTAACTCTGGTACAGCAGCTCTCAGTATACTTGCAACATCAGTAAACAACAGTTTAAGATAATACATAACAATGTTAGTTATTCAGTAAGTGTGCAGTCAATAGACAGAAAGTATTTTAAAGTGAAGAATGTATATATGAAGTGAAGTGAAGGTATGTATATACATTAGACAGAACTTCTAGATTAATTAGAATTTCTACATTCTGTTCTGTCTATCATATAGTATGAATCATATAGTATTAGTCAAGTATATCATTTGAATGATGGCACAGAAGAAAAAGCTGTTCTTGTGTCTGGTAGTTTTGGTATGCAGTACTCTGAACTGTATCAGCAGCTCTTGGGGCAGGTTGAACTTCTTGAGCTGGTGCAGAAAGTAGATCCTCTGATATGCCTTCTGAGTGTTAGATGTTCATTTCAAGTCTTGGGAGATTATAGAGCCCAGAAACTTGAAGGACTGTACTGCTGATACTG
>JANHZU010001174.1:529688-541320 GCA_032468055.1 Acrochordus granulatus
GATGAACCTCCTAAGAACTGTACAGAAACAAGAGAGGACAGAACTCAAGGCTAGGTAGAAATCCTCTTCCATAAACCGAGGGACCATCAAGAACCATCACTCAAATTGAATCACAGTTGTTATCTGCCTGCCTTGGATCGGGCCCTTGGAGACCCCTTCCTCAAAATCTAGCAAAAGTTAAAGTGCTGGTTAATTTGTTTCATTTTTACTTTATATTTTGTATTAATCTTGTTTGTTACTTGTTTCAGATAGTAGGGACAATCATTTCTACATAAAATATCAGTAAAAATGATTTTTTTATCAATATTTTTGGGTGCATGGAATGGATCATCTGACTTTACATTGTTTCTTTTGGGAAAATTTGCTTTGGTTTAAGAGTGTTTTGGATTAAGAGCACTCTTCTGGAACAAATTATGCTCGCAATCCAAGGTTCCACTGTACCTGGAAAACGCAGACAACCAACACTGATAATTTTGCAGGAATTGAGAAAGAGAATAGGCTTTTGTAATTGACTTTCCTCTGCACAGTTACAGCAGAACCATACTTTGCTTGCTTTATCCTTTTTTGTTTAGTTTTGGACCTCGCTCTCTTGATCACCATTTTCAGTCCTGATTACTCTTAGGAAAACCTGACAATGTCAAGGACTAAGGAAATTAGCAAGAACAGCTCTCTAGAAGGAAGATAAAAAAGAAATATCTGGGTATCAGATTAAAACAGGTTGCTATTAATTTTGCATTTCTAGTAGGAGTTTATTTTTTTTATACGAGGATAGAATTTTGCATCCAACTATTTCCGGTTCTACTCAGCTATAAACGACAAAGGATGAATGCACTTCAAGATTTTTTTAAAACCTGGAATTCTAGATCCTTCTGTTTCCTACCCATTTTTATTCTTCCAGCTCAATGGAATGTTGGAAAAGAATATACAAAGGTGTTTCATAAACAGTTGGTTCACATAAAGCACATTTGAATCCTTTGAATCTCAGATTTGAACTGCATCTTTGCTGATTCTCGCATGTTTATTTAGGATCTATATGATAAATGGAGAGTTTTGATAATTAAAGTCCTGTTATTTTATAAACAGCAGCTTTAATATTAAACCATAACAAATCCATTGAGGTTAATGTGACTCATAAAATGTTTAATGTAGAAGCATCAGTCATTTTGTTCCCCTGTTTACAATCATTTGAATGCTTGCAACTGACATATGAAGTGCAGAAAACTGATTATGACCCTACCTAAAGGTATAGGTATTTAAGGTCTTTATCCAATTGTACAGAATTAAACAATTGTACATAATTAAAACACAATAATTACCCAATTGTACAAAATTAAAACACAAATATATCATGGCAATATCTTTTTATTTATTAAAATTTATTATCAGCCCATGAGAGATAGCCTTAAGTTTATCTTTACCATACTCCCCTTTATTCTGACACTCTCCAAGGCAGACAAAATGTAAAAAAGTGAGTTATCACTCATTATTTTGGAGGAAAGTCAAATAATTGCAGTAGCTGGGAACAAGCATGAGAATTAGCAATGGAAAGCAAATTTCATGCCTGTGTAGTTTTCTGCCGACTTAAAGATAAATGGATAGCACAGAATTAGGACAAAGGGGCGCAGTGGCCTGGTGGTTAAGAAGCTGGGCTTGTAGATCATATAATCGGGATTCCAAGTTTGAGACCCAAGCACCACTGCATAATGGGATGAGCTCCATTATTTGCCCTAGCTACTGCCAACCTAGCATTCAAAAGTGTTCCTTGGTCAATAGTTATGCTGGCCATATGATCATGGAAGCGTCTTCAAACAATGCTGGCTTTTTTGCTATGAAATGGAGATGAGCACTGCTGCCTAGAGTTGGACACGATTGAAAGGAGAAACCTTTACTTTTTTATAATTAGGACATACAGCTACAGTCATGTGAAAAAGAAAATACACCCTCTTTGAGTTTTATGGTTTTATATTTCAGGACATAGTAAAAATTATCTGGTCTTTAGCACTTCTTAAAAGTAAGCAAATACAACCTCATATGAATTATGAGGTTGTTACATGACATATTACACCATGTCATTTATTTTACAAAAAGAAAACCAAAATGGAGAAGCCATATGTGAAAAATTAATACACCCTTACTGCTTCCATAGGTATGAAGAGACAAAGTAGCCAGATGCTGCTAATCAAGTGCCCTTGATCATTAGCAAGTGTGACTACTTCTATAAAAGCCAAAGTTAGTTTGCTGGTCTCAAGCATTGACAAAGAGTAAAGACATCAGCAATGATCTTAGAGAAGCAATTATTGCTGCCCATCAATGGGCAAAACATTCAAAATAGTTGCCAATCTTCCCAGGAGTGGGTGTCCCAGCAAATTCACCCGAAGGTCAGAGAAATTGCAGAAAATCCAAGAAGTACATTTCAGACTCCACAGGCCTTAGTTAGCATGTTAAATGTTAACATTCATAACAGTACAATTAGAAAAAGACTGAACAAATATGGTTTGTTTGGAAGGATTACCAGGGGAAGTCTCTTCTCTCTAAAAAAACATAGCAATACAGTTTAGCTTTGCAAAGTTGCATCTGAACAAATCACAGGACTTCTAGAACACTGTCCTTTGAACAGACAAGACCATAGTGGAGATCTTTGGCCAGAATGCACAATGCCACATTTGACAAAAAGTAAACACAGCATATCAGCACAAACATTTCATACCAACCATCAAGCATGGTGGTGGAGGGGTGATAATTTGGGCTTGTTTTGCAGCCATGGGACCTTGCAGTCATTGAGTCAGCCATGAACTTCTCTGGATACCAAAATACTCTAGAGTCCAATGTGAGATCATCTGTATGACAGCTAAAACTTGGCTGACATTGGGTCATGCAACAGGACATGATCCCAAGTGCACCAACAAATCTACAACAGAATGGCTGAAAAAGAAAAGAATCAGGGTGTTGCAATGGCCCAGGCCAAGTCCAGACCTCAATCTGATTGAAATGCTGTGGCAGGACCTCAAGAGAGTTGCACATAAATAAATGCCCACAAACCTCAATGAGCTGAAGCAATGTTGTAAAGAAGAGTGGGCTAAAATTCCTCCACAATGTTGTGAGAGACTGATAAAGTCACACAGAAAATGATTACTTCAAGTTATAGCTGCTAAAGGTGGTTCTACAAGCTATTAAATCATAAGGTATTCACACATGGCTTCTGCATTATGGCTTTCTTTTTGTAAAATAAATGATGATATGGTGTAATATATGTGTTGTTGTCCATCTGAGGTTGTATTTACTTACTTTTAAGGAGTGCTAAGGACTAGATGATTTTTACTATGTCCTGACACATAAAACCATAACACTCAAATAGGGTATACTTTCTGTTTCACATGAGTGTATAAGGTCACCCATCTTTGTAAGGAGTCTGAGCAGAGTATAATAAAAACACTCATAAAACACAGATAAAATACAAATGATAATCCTGAATCAGAAAAAACAACCATTATAATCAAAAGAACTATAGGGACCCATCACTCACTAAACCCAAGGCCTGGGAGAAGAGCCAAGTTTTTTTAAGGCTCATTTAAACAGCCAAGGTGGGAGCCATACAAAGCTTAGGGAAATGGTGTTGTGTTGGAAAATCTCAGTAATCACTGAGCGAGTTGTCACTATTTTGGGTCACATCTGCCTGCTGTTGGTATAACCAACTCTCTAGTTGCTTGAGGAGTCCCACTTCCTCAGGAGCTCCAAACTGTGTAACAATTTATCAAAAAACGATTTGAACCAAAGCTGCCTACAAATTTGTTACTGACTTTCATCACTAGGAAGCCCTTTCCCTCATTGCTATTGGAGACCACATCTGGTTCTAGAAAAAGTTACTCCTCTCCATATGAAGATCATAACTATTGATGCCAAGTTTATTGGGTTGTTCCCTGTAAACATTTGACTGCCACATCAAGTCATAATGGAAATACATCCAACCTTTCACTTTTCCCTCCTGGTCCTAGACAACCCCTTCCATGTACTTCTGGATCACCATCATTCCCCAATTGATGGGGGAAGAATAATTTGAAATGGAATGCATTTAGATTCTCACTACTGAAAGTCCAGACTCAAATATCTGGGAACAAGTAAGCAGCATCTGTGCCCCACACCCCTCTAGCAGTTCCATTTGCATTATTGTCAACATTCCTGCTTCAGTCTCAGCAGGAGGCATTTACTCTAGAGGACATGACCTGCTTGCAAGGGAGAAAACAATTGTTCAACCTCTGAAAGTGATTGTGATTGCCTTGTCCACTGTGGAGAGAGAGAGCATTGAAAAAGGAAGAGGACACTCTGTGCCAAGGGGGGGGGGAATGAATTCCTTTAAGTGGAGAATCTCATCCTAACCAAAGAAGAAATGAAAATCCCACCCCATCCTATTCCCATTAGCTTTTGAAGACATAAAAATTTCACTGAGAAATAGAACCTCTACAATTGCAGTGTAGTTAAGGTAAAGGTTTCCTCTGCTAGTTGTGATTGACTCTAAGGGGCAGTGCTCATGTCTGTCTCCTACTGAAGAGCCAGTGTGTCCGAAGACACTTCTGTGGTCATGTGGCTGGCACGACTACACACTGTGTCGCATGGATGCTATTATCTTTCCCACCAAAGGTAGCACCTATTTATCTACTTGCATTTTTACATGCTTCCAAACTGCTAGGTAAACAACGGGAGCTCACCCTATTGCATGGTAATGTTCAGGTCTCAAACTCAGGCTCCTGACTTTCCAGCTGACAAGCCCAGTATCTTAACTGCTTGCACCACTATAACTTCCCCAAACCAAGCCACCATAAAAACCAAGAAAGCAAGTCAGATATTCCTCTTTCTTCAGGTCTCCTCACTGAATTCCAATAAGAATACTAAATTTCAGAGGGAGGATTATTTCTGGGCTCTGGGGGAAACTTAGAAGACCAAAGATGACCAAAGTCAGAGACATTTAGAGTTTAAATATGAAACTTTTAAAAAGTACATAGTAGGTTCCAAAATTACAGTTATCTTGCAAATTCAGTTTGTGAACATCAGTGAAGCTCACTGAGAAGTAAAGACAAGAAAGAAAAGAGAATGAAGAAATTACATGCTCCAATGGATTATATGCTTAGCTGTAAGGGACAAAAAAGTTATTTCCTGAATAATTCCTGAATAGCTGCTGATTGCAAGAATGTGTCCTTAGAGTTACTGATTACCTATTGTAGATGATTAAGCAGATGCTGTAGGAATATAAGGCAACCAGCTGCCAGGGAACAAATCTGAATGTATTGATAGAGAAAGCAAATACTTTGACAATGATATTTCATGGGAGAATTTCTAACAAATTTTCTCTCTAAGCGAGCCATATATATATGGCTAACCTGAGAGCCTGAGATGGAAAAGGAAAGAAATAAAAATGTTCTATGCTGTGAACTAGGATGAATCACCATGCCTTTGCAGTCATGTCCTCCAAAGCTTATGCTATGTTTGTATTCCTGCCTAGCACAGGAACCTGACACAGATCTGCAGCAGATATTTTGTGTATCACTATTTGAAGAAACAAAGGACTGGACTGATCAGTTTTTAGTAGATAAGAGAAAATAACAATTTATCACTTCAACAGGGAGCAACAGAGGATTTTATATAAGATAGACAGTCAAATAAAGAACAAAGATCAGTGGACCAAAAAATAACCAGAAACAGATGATAGAAAATTGGAGCCTATAAACACAACCTCACAGGGAAAACATGTTATGAGCCTCTACAGAAGGAACAAGTAATTGATCTAAACAAGAGTGAAAAGACTAGAGTTCTAAGAGCAAGGTGGATGTGGAAATTCCCTATACAAAAAGCAAGAAAAGAGGCATGGCAGTTGGTGACTCCTCCAGGGACCCAACAAATGTGTGTGAAAAGTCAGTAGGATTGTGAAATGTTCTGACAGGAGCAAAATACTTACCTGACAGAACAGCTACAGTACAATTAAGACTTAGGCTGTAAACCGATTCTTCCAAGACTTACAGATGAAAATCTTGATGAAGGATCTCAGATCAAGATTTGTGTTCAGTAAAAAGAAATGGCCACATTGTTATGAAGTGCCCTATTATGCAGCTATGAAAATCAGGAAGAACATTGGTTCATAAAACTCATGGCCTTTTTGTCCATCTACTAATGATCTATGCATGAGAAATGACAAGGTAAGCTTGAATTCTTAGTACAAGAAGACAAACATGACATAAAAGAGAAACTATATATGTTGCAGACATTTTATGAGTTAGATCTATAAATCATGAATGGCACGACTATTACTGATTATCCAGCACAGTTTCCACATTGGGCTAGCACAACCCCCTCTGAACAATTACATTGCCATATCAAGAAATCTGTGCTGCCCAGTCCTTTGATTCTATACTGACAACTGTCCCAAGACCGATCACTGTCCCAATGTGCTACTTCAAAGTCTTTTGATGTTCTCTTTTGGAAATATATCCTGCTCCATCCCAAGGGACAAATTTCAAACAAAATGGACAACTCAGGTGAAGAACAAATTAACCCCAATGAACTTCCAATGAGGTGCTTCAACTACATACACCTATTCTAGATTTATTTATTTAACACATTTCTATGCTGCCAATCTCTAAAGACTCTTGGTGGCTAACAAGCATTAGACGTTTATACATTGTTTATTTGCTAACCCCGCCCCCCTGCTGGCTGGCGATGTTCTCACCCAGGGCATCCTCCACAGTTCCTGCTCTGCCCCCAGGACAGGCAAGTCCAGTTTCCGACTCGCTGCTCAGCTCCGATTTGCTGCTCCTGTTGCTGCCAGCTGGCTCCCACCGAAGTGGTACCCATTTATCTACTTGCATTTTTACGTGCTTTCAAACTGCTGAGTGGGCAGGATCCTTTGACCAAATTTTGTCATCTTACACCCAATTAATTCATCTTCTTCAGCCAATTTTCTCTAGTTGTCCATCTGGTGTTAACAGAAATCAGCACTCTTTGAACTAACCTTGGTTTGATAGTGAATGCCATGCAGTGAAGAAACAATTGGCCCTTGGAGACTGATGGACCCAGAAGGGTTTCAGAGGGAGCTGAGGGATGTTCCAGGGGTATTGCTGCACGGCCCTGCCAAAGCCCTGGTTGTATCCTGGAATCATAAGGCTTTGTATAGGATTGCACCTGTGTGGCCTCTCTCTACCCATTGCACTCAACACTCCCCGTGGTCCATGGAAGAGTTGCGGATCCTGAAGAGGATAAAGAGATGCCTGGAATGCCACTGGCAGAAGATGAGTTAGAGCCACTATTAAGGATTACCTTGTGGCAATAAGGGTGGCTAAACATAATTATTTCTCCGCCCTTATTGACTCTACAGAGTGTCATCCTTTTATCCTGTTTAGAGTCATCTGATCCCTTCTTAGAAGGGAGCTTTGGGAGAACACCTACAGGGCCATTTAGAGGAATTTGCTGAACACTTGGCAGACAAAGTCGCTCAAATTCAGTCCCAGTTGAAAGACATGCATGATGCAGGTCCACCTGAAATGCCTAAGAAGGAGTCTTGCCCAGTTATCTGGAACAATTTGATCCTGTTGCCCCTGATGAAGTGGATAGGATCTTCAATGCTGTCAATGCAACCACTTGCAAATTAGATCTATGTTCCTCCTGGATGGCGAAAGCTGTCAGGACAGTGACTAGCAAGTGGGTCCATGCAGTGATTAATTCCTCACTGTGAGAGGGGATATTTCTGGGATCTTTTAAGGATGCCCTGGTTCATCCTCTCCTTAAAAAAACATTGGTGGACTCTATCTGTCTGGACAATTATCGGCCAGGCTCTTACCTGCTCTTTTTAGGGAAGATGGTTGAGAAAGTGGTTGCATGGCAGCTCCAGAGGATCCTGGAGGAAGTGGATTGTCTGGACCCTTTTCAGTCTGAGTTCAGGCCCAGTTATGGGATGGAGACAGCATTGGTCACACTTGTTGATGATCTTTGGCAAGAGCAGGATGGGGGTAGTGCATCCATCCTGGCTCTCCTTGACCCCTTGGCAGCTTTTGATACCATCAACCATGGTATCCTTTTGGGTCAGCTGTGGGGTCTGGAGCTGGGGCTGGGTGTCACAGTTTTACACTGGTTTGGCTCCTTTTCTCCAAGGCCAGTCCCAATCAATATTAATAGGGAGAGAGAAGTCCAGCTCATGGCCACTACTTTGTGGTGTGTTGCAGGACTTAGTACTTTCTCCACTCCTTTTTAACATCTACATGAAACCACTGGATGAGATTATCCTTTGCCATGGGATAAGGTATCATCAGTATGCTTATGACACTCAGATTTACATCTCCATCCCTGGTGATCCAAGTGATGCTCTCTTGGCCCTGACTCAGTGCCTGGAGGCTATATGGGTCTATATGGGGGACAACAGGCTTTGATTGAACTCTGACAAGACTGACTGGCTTTGGATATCTGGGGGTTATGGATCTGGAACTTTAACACCTCTAACTCTGTCAGACCTTGTGTGCAATTTTGGGGTTCACCTGGACTGATATTTTGGCCTTGTGCATTATTTAGAATGGCCTATGATGCATTTCTAGCTACCAGTTAATTGGTTTTATTGCTGAATTCTTACCAACTCAGGCAGACACAATAATACATTTGCTAGAACCTTAACATTTATGCAACCTATAGGAAAATGAATATAGAATTTCTCTAAGACATTTAGGTTTTATACCAATTATGCAGGGTCTCTTTCAGTAACAAAGAACACATTCTTGGTCTCAGTCATATGATTCTCACCACTATTTATTGCCAAATTTCTGCTAACTTCTGTAGATAAAGCATTTTGGTTGTGGACAATTGATCAAAAGTCTATATTTCCAGTCCAAATAAATAGATTATAATCAAAGGCATTTCAGGATATTATTGAATATATAGCCAGTAAGCCTCTGAAATTAGGTTTATCATTAGAATTAATAAATGCATGATATGTTAAGATCATTTTTTTAAAAAAAGTTATTTCAGATCAAGCCAAGAGCCACTTACTCTAAAATGCATCAGCCTTCTCCCTTGATAGCTTCCTTTCCCCAAAGTTAAGTAACTGAAAAGCTGATTAATCATAATCAGCTTGTCTTATTAGTCCACTAATACTGCTGATGATATCAGTTCTCCAAGTTCTTGGTCTGAGCATAGCTACTTAAACCTGGGGCCTTCTGCACACTAAAGATGGTTTTTATCATTTATTTCATTCATTCTTTTCCCTGTGCAACATCAATTATATTTTTCCCATATTTGGAACATACCTTGGATAATTCTTAGCATAAATCCCTACATTGGTAAGGTTCGAGATAACTATTCCCAGTCATCTGAATCTGGGATAATTACTTCTAGTTAAAACATAAAATCATTTTTATTCTGAGACCAGAAAACCAGTGCATCTACCAGGAACTATCTACTTCAAGTGGCAATGGTTTCTCAAAATCCCAGAAAAAATATTTTTATTTTTTTAAATTTTAAATATTATTAAATGAGGTTAAAGTATTTTAGCCCCAAAATTATTATGGGCCATTCAATATGCAAACTATAAGTTCTACTGCCAACAGTGCAGACAAGTACAGGTAGTCCTCAATTTAAGATGAGTTGTTTAGCAATCATTTGAAATTATGACAGATCCTCAAGAGGTACTTACAACTCAGTTCCAAAGTTCTCATGACTACAACTGCCCTCCTGCAGTCATGTGACCATTGTCCACATCATTGTCCTCCGTTTGCAGTATCCTATAGTCATGTGACTGGCTTTTACTTCTGGTTTTCAGAAAAATACCCCATAGCAAACCATGGTTCACTTAATGATGCTGCTAAGAAAGGTAATAAAATCAGATCTGTCAGATGGGTGACCTGCTTTATGACTGTCATGACTTATTACTGTAGTGGTTGGTTCCATTATGGTCATTGGTCAAGGACTACCTATAATTCTGAACTCTTAATTTAATTCTAATTCCCTTCCCACACACTTTTTTAAATATAAGCATATGTCTTAAACCTTAACCCTAGTCAATATTTTAGAATTAAAATGAATGAAAACTAGTGTCTCTTAATTATAATAATTATCTTTATTGTCACTGCACCATGTACAACAAAATTAAAAATGCCACCTAGTCAGTGCATCACTCATACAACTTCACAGAAACTATGAGATACATAACAAACAAAACTAAAAATGCAGACATCATAAAAACTATCACACACAACCACATACTTTCCATGTGTATGACTAGTAAGTTTTCCCCCTAACCTAACACATTAGTTAGATCATGATCATTTATCTTTCTCAGAGTGGTTATCTGGATGGTCTCTCAGTTGTTGGTCCCTGACTTCAACCTCAACATGGAGTTCTAGCAGAATCTCTGCCTTCTGCCAACTCTTCATCCCCAAAACTAATAAGGTAATGACTAAAACGACCATACAATACTTACAAATAATTTAAAAAGTGATTCTGCAAAGACCCAGTTCTTTGGAAAAGGCTCTACTGCTGGGAAACGTAGAAAGAAAGAGAAGAAGAGGATGACCAGCAGCAAGATGGATGGACTCAGGATTGTCATGGGGAAAATCTATATGGTTACTAGAATCAGAAATGACTTGATGGTACATAATCAGTCAGTCAATCCATCAATATCTACTGGGGAGGTGTCAAAATCAGCAAAGTGGAGGATGGAACAGTGTGATGCAAGCGATGCCATCTTGCCAGTTTTGACATCACACGCACCCAGCCCCAAAGATGCAGCTAAATGTAGCACTTGTCCTTAAAGAAGTCATACCATTTCCTGGGATCACAATCGTCCTGGGAAAAATGCAGTTAAGGAGTTGCAGATTGTTGCTATGTTTTCAGAAAAGCACCTTTCTGGCTTTAGACTGGAATTGGTTGTTCATGCAATTTGTCTGTCAAACATTCATGATAGAATTCAAATTTCCTTTGTCTCTCAGCCTTCTTTCATTTGTATTGTAATCCAATATTCACTTTTGCCAAAAGTTTGTCAGTTTTAATTTCAGAATATTGTCTCTATACCTTTCAGCTGGATAATGGAAAAGCATATAGGTGTTCAAGCCTTCTTAACTGATTCATTTATTTAGCAACTCATTTCATGCACTTTATAATGCCTTTGAAATAAAATTATCTGAGTAATGTACTGTATATAAAAAGGATAACATAGAAGTTCAATTTAGTTCAGTTTATTGTAGTCATAGACCAAATGGAAGTTAATTTTAAAAATACAGTGGAACTTCTGATTGTGAGCACCTCGGTGCACGAGGCTTCCGCAAGACAAGCAAAATTTTTTAATAAAATTTAATACGGTTGACTAGTGGCAACTCTCAGGACAAGCTCCACATGATGAGCTTGCGTGGGAAATCTCACAATGGAGCCAATGGTTTTCCTCTCTCGCTGTGTAAAAAGCGTAAATTAAGTGAAAGGCATTGAAGAGAAAGAACTCACGAGACCCAGATTCCAGATTCTCTTTCCAGGCAATCCCCCCCCTCTCCTCCCTCTCATATCCTCACGCCAGCCAGGACTCTTTGCAAAGCATGCGCATGCGCATGCACATACACACACTCAAACACATATAGCCTGGCACCATCCAGGCCATCCCCTGTTGCCCATCTCT